>JAYDYQ010002170.1:0-140093 GCA_034814905.1 Penstemon davidsonii
TTTTTTTTTAAATTTAATGTTTTGGGAAGTCAAAAAATAACATATTAAGCACTTAGGAGTCATTTGCTTTGTTTTCGGACACTAATTTTAGCTTATTTTTAGACGTCATTTTTCGGTGCTCGATTTTCGGGACACAAAAAAATTCTTTTTTTTTTTGAAATTATAAGTTTTGGGAAGTCAAAAAATAACATATTAAGCACTTAGGAGTCATTTGTTTTGTTTTTTCTGACCCTGATTTAGCTTATTTTGAGACGTTATATTTCGGGGCTCGATTTTCCTGACCCGATAAATTTCCTTTTTTTTGAAATTTCATGTTTTGGGAAGTCAAAAAATAAGATATTAAGCACTCAGGAGTCATTTGCTTTGTTTTTCGGACACTTGTTTTAGCTTATTTTGACACGTCATTTTGTAATGCTTTGGTGACACAAAAATTTTCCTTTTTATTGAAATTTTAAGTTTTGTGAAGTCAAAAAATAACATATTAAGCACTTAGGAGTCATTTGCTTTGTTTTTCGGACACTAATTTTTGCTTATTTTTAGACGATATTTTTCGGTGCTCGATTTTCGTGACCCGAAAAGTTTCCTTATTTTTTATATTTAATGTTTTGGGAAGTCAAAAAAACAACATGTTAAGCACTTAGGAGTTATTTGTTTTGTTTTTTTCTGACCATGATTTAGCTTATTTTGAGACGTCATTTTTCGGCGCTCAATTTTCGTGTCCCGAAAAAGTTTAATTTTTTTTTGAAATTTAATGTTTTGGGAAGTCAAAAAATAACATATTAAGCACTTAGGAGTCATTTGCTTTGTTTTGGGACACTAATTTTAGCTTATTTTGAGACGTCATTTTTCGGTGCTCGATTTTCAGGACACAAAAAAATTCTTTTTTTTTTTTGAAATTATAAGTTTTGGGAAGTCAAAAAATAACATATTAAGCACTTAGGAGTCATTTGTTTTGTTTTTTCTGTCCCTGATTTAGCTTATTTTGAGATGTTATATTTTCGGGGCTCGATTTTCCTGACCCGAAAAATTTCCTTTTTTTTGAAATTTCATGTTTTGGGAAGTCAAAAAATAAGCATATTAAGCACTTAGGAGTCATTTGCTTTGTTTTTTCGGACACTTGTTTTAGCTTATTTTGACACGTCATTTTGTAATGCTTTGGTGACACAAAAAATTTCATTTTTATTGAAATTTTAAGTTTTGTGAAGTCAAAAAATAACATATTAAGCACTTAGGAGTCATTTGCTTTGTTTTTCGGATACTAATTTTTGCTTATTTTGAGATGATATTTTTCGGTGCTCGATTTCCGTTATCCGAAAAGATTCTTTTTTTTTTTTTGATATTCTATGTTTTGGGAAGTCAAAAAATACAGTGTTAAGCACTTAGGAGTCATTTGTTTTGTTTTTTCTGACCCTTATTTAGCTTAATTTGATACGTTATATTTCGGGGGCTCGATTTTCGAGACAGGAAAAATTTGCTTTTTTTTGAAATTTCATGTTTTGGGAAGTCAAAAAATAACATATTAAGCACTTAGGAGTCATTTGCTTTGTTTTTCGGTCACTTATTTAAGCTTATTTTGATACGTCATTTTGCAGTGCTCGATTTTCGTGAGAAAAAAAGTGCCGTTTTTTTTTTTGAAACTTTAATTTTTGTTGAGTCAAAAAATAGGGTGTTAAGCACTTAGGGAGTCATTTGCTTTGTTTTTTCTGAACCTGATTTAGCTTATTTTGAGACGTTATATTTCGGGGCTCGATTTTCGTGACACAAAAAAAATCTTTTTTTTTTTTTAAATTATAAGTTTTGGGAAGTCAAAAAATAACATATTAAGCACTTAGGAGTCATTTGCTTTGTTTTTCGGACACTAATTTTAGCTTATTTTGAGACGTCATTTTGCCGTGTTCGATTTTCGTGAAACAAAATGTTTCCTTTTTTTTTTTAAATTTCAAGTTTTGGGAAGTCAAAAAATAACATATTAAGAACTTAGGAGTCAATTGCTTAGTTTTTCGGACAGTTATTTTAGCTTATTTTGATACGTCATTTTGCAGTGCTCGATTTTCGTGAGAAAAAAAATTTCCTTTTTTTGAAACTTTAAGTTTTGGGAAGTCAAAAAATACCATGTTAAGCACTTAGGAGCCATTTGCTTTGTTTTCGGACACCCTGGTTTTGCTGATTTTTGGACATCATTTTTCGGGGCTCGATTTTTGTGACATAAAAAATTTCATTTTTTTTTAAGTTCCTTGTTTTGGGAAGTCAAAAAATAACATGTTAAGCACTTATGAGTCATTTGATTTGTTTTTCGGACACTAATTTTAGCTTATTTTGAGACGTCATTTTGTAGTGCTTTCGTGACATAAAAAAATTCATTTTTTTTGAAATTTTAAGTTTTGTGAAGTCAAAAAATAACATATTGCTTTGTTTTTCGGACACTAATTTTTGCTTATTTTGAGACGATATTTTTCGGTGCTCGATTTTCGTGACCCGAAAAGTTTCCTTATTTTTTATATTTTATGTTTTGGGAAGTCAAAAAAACAACATGTTAAGCACTTAGGAGTTATTTGTTTTGTTTTTTCTGACCCTGAGATTTAGCTTATTTTGAGACGTCATTTTTCGGCGCTCAATTTTCGTGTCCCGAAAAGTTTCATTTTTTTTTGAAATTTAATGTTTTGGGAAGTCAAAAAATAACATATTAAGCACTTAGGAGTCATTTGCTTTGTTTTCGGACACTAATTTTAGCTTATTTTTAGACGTCATTTTTCGGTGCTCGATTTTCGGGACACAAAAAAATTCTTTTTTTTTTGAAATTATAAGTTTTGGGAAGTCAAAAAATAACATATTAAGCACTTAGGAGTCATTTGTTTTGTTTTTTCTGACCCTGATTTAGCTTATTTTGAGACGTTATATTTCGGGGGCTCGATTTTCCTGACCCGAAAAATTTCCTTTTTTTTGAAATTTCATGTTTTGGGAAGTCAAAAAATAAGATATTAAGCACTCAGGAGTCATTTGCTTTGTTTTTCGGACACTTGTTTTAGCTTATTTTGACACGTCATTTTGTAATGCTTTGGTGACACAAAAATTTTCCTTTTTATTGAAATTTTAAGTTTTGTGAAGTCAAAAAATAACATATTAAGCACTTAGGAGTCATTTGCTTTGTTTTTCGGACACTAATTTTTGCTTATTTTTAGACGATATTTTTCGGTGCTCGATTTTCGTGACCCGAAAAGTTTCCTTATTTTTTATATTTAATGTTTTGGGAAGTCAAAAAAACAACATGTTAAGCACTTAGGAGTTATTTGTTTTGTTTTTTCTGACCATGATTTAGCTTATTTTGAGACGTCATTTTTCGGCGCTCAATTTTCGTGTCCCGAAAAGTTTAATTTTTTTTGAAATTTAATGTTTTGGGAAGTCAAAAAATAACATATTAAGCACTTAGGAGTCATTTGCTTTGTTTTGGGACACTAATTTTAGCTTATTTTGAGACGTCATTTTTCGGTGCTCGATTTTCGGGACACAAAAAAATTCTTTTTTTTTTTTGAAATTATAAGTTTTGGGAAGTCAAAAAATAACATATTAAGCACTTAGGAGTCATTTGTTTTGTTTTTTCTGTCCCTGATTTAGCTTATTTTGAGACGTTATATTTCGGGGCTCGATTTTCCTGACCCGAAAAATTTCCTTTTTTTTGAAATTTCATGTTTTGGGAAGTCAAAAAATAAGATATTAAGCACTTAGGAGTCATTTGCTTTGTTTTTCGGACACTTGTTTTAGCTTATTTTGACACGTCATTTTGTAATTCTTTGGTGACACAAAAATTTTCATTTTTATTGAAATTTTAAGTTTTGTGAAGTCAAAAAATAACATATTAAGCTCTTAGGAGTCATTTGCTTTGTTTTTCGGATACTAATTTTTGCTTATTTTGAGATGATATTTTTCGGTGCTCGATTTCCGTTATCCGAAAAGATTCTTTTTTTTTTTTTGATATTCTATGTTTTGGGAAGTCAAAAAATACAGTGTTAAGCACTTAGGAGTCATTTGTTTTGTTTTTTCTGACCCTTATTTAGCTTAATTTGATACGTTATATTTCGGGGCTCGATTTTCGTGACAGGAAAAATTTGCTTTTTTTTGAAATTTCATGTTTTGGGAAGTAAAAAAATAACATATTAAGCACTTAGGAGTCATTTGCGTTGTTTTTCGGTCACTTATTTAAGCTTATTTTGATACGTCATTTTGCAGTGCTCGATTTTCGTGAGAAAAAAATTTCCTTTTTTTTTTTGAAACTTTAAGTTTTGGGAAGTCAAAAAATAGCATGTTAAGCACTTAGGAGTCATTTGCTTTGTTTTTTCTGAACCTGATTTAGCTTATTTTGAGACGTTATATTTCGGGGCTCGATTTTCGTGACACAAAAAAAATCTTTTTTTTTTTTAAATTATAAGTTTTGGGAAGTCAAAAAATAACATATTAAGCACTTAGGAGTCATTTGCTTTGTTTTTCGGACACTAATTTTAGCTTATTTTGAGACGTCATTTTGCCGTGTTCGATTTTCGTGAAACAAAATGTTTCCTTTTTTTTTTTAAATTTCAAGTTTTGGGAAGTCAAAAAATAACATATTAAGAACTTAGGAGTCAATTGCTTAGTTTTTCGGACACTTATTTTAGCTTATTTTGATACGTCATTTTGCAGTGCTCGATTTTCGTGAGAAAAAAAATTTCCTTTTTTTTGAAACTTTAAGTTTTGGGAAGTCAAAAAATACCATGTTAAGCACTTAGGAGCCATTTGCTTTGTTTTCGGACACCCTGGTTTTGCTGATTTTGAGACATCATTTTTCGGGGATCGATTTTTGTGACATAAAAAATTTCATTTTTTTTTTAAATTCCATGTTTTGGGAAGTCAAAAAATAACATGTTAAGCACTTATGAGTCATTTGATATGTTTTTCGGACACTAATTTTAGCTTATTTTGAGACGTCATTTTGTAGTGCTTTCGTGACACAAAAAAATTCATTTTTTTTGAAATTTTAAGTTTTGTGAAGTCAAAAAATAACATATTGCTTTGTTTTTCGGACACTAATTTTTGCTTATTTTGAGACGATATTTTTCGGTGCTCGATTTTCGTGACCCGAAAAGTTTCCTTATTTTTTATATTTTATGTTTTGGGAAGTCAAAAAAACAACATGATAAGCACTTAGGAGTTATTTGTTTTGTTTTTTCTGACCCTGAGATTTAGCTTATTTTGAGACGTCATTTTTCGGCGCTCAATTTTCGTGTCCCGAAAAGTTTCATTTTTTTTTGAAATTTAATGTTTTGGGAAGTCAAAAAATAACATATTAAGCACTTAGGAGTCATTTGCTTTGTTTTCGGACAATAATTTTAGCTTATTTTGAGACGTCATTTTTCGGTGCTCGATTTTCGGGACACAAAAAAATTCTTTTTTTTTTGAAATTATAAGTTTTGGGAAGTCAAAAAATAACATATTAAGCACTTAGGAGTAATTTGTTTTGTTTTTTCTGACCCAAATTTAGCTTATTTTGAGACGTTATATTTCGGGGCTCGATTTTCCTGACCCGAAAAATTTCCTTTTTTTTGAAATTTCATGTTTTGGGAAGTCAAAAAATAAGATATTAAGCACTTAGGAGTCATTTGCTTTGTTTTTCGGACACTCGTTTTAGCTTATTTTGACACGTCATTTTGTAATGCTTTGGTGACACAAAAATTTTCCTTTTTATTGAAATTTTAAGTTTTGGGAAGTCAAAAAATAAGATATTAAGCACTTAGGAGTCATTTGCTTTGTTTTTCGGATACTAATTTTTGCTTATTTTGAGATGATATTTTTCGGTGCTCGATTTCCGTTATCCGAAAAGATTCTTTTTTTTTTTTTTGATATTCTATGTTTTGGGAAGTCAAAAAATAACATGTTAAGCACTTATGAGTCATTTGATTTGTTTTTCGGACACTAATTTTAGCTTATTTTGAGACGTCATTTTGTAGTGCTTTCGTGACACAAAAAATTTCCTTTTTTTTGAAATTTCATGTTTTGGGAAGTCAAAAAATAACATATTAAGCACTTTGGAGTCATTTGCTTTGTTTTTCGGACACTAATTGTGCTTATTTTGAGACGATATTTTTCGGTGCTCGATTTTCGTGACCCGAAAAGTTTCCTTATTTTTTATATTTTATGTTTTGGGAAGTCAAAAAAACAACATGTTAAGCACTTAGGAGTTATTTGTTTTGTTTTTTCTGACCCTGATTTAGTTTATTTTGAGACGTCATTTTTTGGCGCTCAATTTTCGTGTCCCGAAAAGTTTTATTTTTTTGAAATTTAATGTTTTGGGAAGTCAAAAAATAACATATTAAGCACTTAGGAGTCATTTGCTTTGTTTTCGGACACTAATTTTAGCTTATTTTGAGACGTCATTTTTCAGGACACAAAAAAATTCTTTTTTTTTTGAAATTATAAGTTTTGGGAAGTCAAAAAATAACATATTAAGCACTTAGGAGTCATTTGTTTTGTTTTTTCTGACCCAAATTTAGCTTATTTTGAGACGTTATATTTCGGGGCTCGATTTTCCTGACCCGAAAAATTTCCTTTTTTTTGAAATTTCATGTTTTGGGAAGTCAAAAAATAAGATATTAAGCACTTAGGAGTCATTTGCTTTGATTTTAGGACACTTGTTTTAGCTTATTTTGACACTTCATTTTGTAATGCTCTGGTGACACAAAAATTTTCCTTTTTATTGAAATTTTAAGTTTTGTGAAGTCAAAAAATAACATATTAAGCACTTAGGAGTCATTTGCTTTGTTTTTCGGATACTAATTTTTGCTTATTTTGAGATGATATTTTTCGGTGCTCGATTTCCGTTACCCTAAAAGATTCCTTTTTTTTGATATTTTATGTTTTGGGAAGTCAAAAAATACCGTGTTAAGCACTTAGGAGTCATTTGTTTTGTTTTTCTGACCCTTATTTAGCTTATTTTGATACGTTATATTTCGGGGCTCGATTTTCGTGACAGGAAAAATTTGCTTTTTTTTGAAATTTCATGTTTTGGGAAGTCAAAAAATAACATATTAAGCACTTAGGAGTCATTTGCTTTGTATTTCGGTCACTTATTTAAGCTTATTTTGATACGTCATTTTGCAGTGCTCGATTTTCGTGACAAAAAAAATTTCCTTTTTTTTTGAAACTTTAAGTTTTGGGAAGTCAAAAAATACCATGTTAAGCACTTAGAAGTCATTTGCTTTGTTTTTTCTGACCCTGATTTAGCTTATTTTGAGACGTTATATTTCGGGGCTCGATTTTCGTGACACAAAAAAAATCTTTTTTTTTTTTTTTAAATTATAAGTTTTGGGAAGTCAAAAAATAACATATTAAGCACTTAGGAGTCATTTGCTTTGTTTTTCGTACACTAATTTTAGCTTATTTTGAGACGTCATTTTGCCGTGTTCGATTTTCGTGACACAAAATGTTTCCTTTTTTTTTTGAAATTTTAAGTTTTGTGAAGTCAAAAAATAACATATTAAGCACTTAGGAGTCATTTGCTTAGTTTTTCGGACACTTATTTTAGCTTATTTTGATATGTCATTTTGCAGTGCTCGATTTTCGTGACAAAAAAAATTTCCTTTTTTTTGAAACTTTAAGTTTTGGGAAGTCAAAAAATACCATGTTAAGCACTTAGGAGCCATTTGCTTTGTTTTCGGACACCCTGGTTTTGCTGATTTCGAGGCATCATTTTTCGGGGCTCGATTTTTGTGACATAAAAAATTTCATTTTTTTTTAAGTTCCTTGTTTTGGGAAGTCAAAAAATAACATGTTAAGCACTTATGAGTCATTTGATTTGTTTTTCGGACACTAATTTTAGCTTATTTTGAGACGTCATTTTGTAGTGCTTTCGTGACATAAAAAAATTCATTTTTTTTGAAATTTTAAGTTTTGTGAAGTCAAAAAATAACATATTGCTTTGTTTTTCGGACACTAATTTTTGCTTATTTTGAGACGATATTTTTCGGTGCTCGATTTTCGTGACCCGAAAAGTTTCCTTATTTTTTATATTTTATGTTTTGGGAAGTCAAAAAAACAACATGTTAAGCACTTAGGAGTTATTTGTTTTGTTTTTTCTGACCCTGAGATTTAGCTTATTTTGAGACGTCATTTTTCGGCGCTCAATTTTCGTGTCCCGAAAAGTTTCATTTTTTTTTGAAATTTAATGTTTTGGGAAGTCAAAAAATAACATATTAAGCACTTAGGAGTCATTTGCTTTGTTTTCGGACACTAATTTTAGCTTATTTTTAGACGTCATTTTTCGGTGCTCGATTTTCGGGACACAAAAAAATTCTTTTTTTTTTGAAATTATAAGTTTTGGGAAGTCAAAAAATAACATATTAAGCACTTAGGAGTCATTTGTTTTGTTTTTTCTGACCCTGATTTAGCTTATTTTGAGACGTTATATTTCGGGGCTCGATTTTCCTGACCCGAAAAATTTCCTTTTTTTTGAAATTTCATGTTTTGGGAAGTCAAAAAATAAGATATTAAGCACTCAGGAGTCATTTGCTTTGTTTTTCGGACACTTGTTTTAGCTTATTTTGACACGTCATTTTGTAATGCTTTTGTGACACAAAAATTTTCCTTTTTATTGAAATTTTAAGTTTTGTGAAGTCAAAAAATAACATATTAAGCACTTAGGAGTCATTTGCTTTGTTTTTCGGACACTAATTTTTGCTTATTTTTAGACGATATTTTTCGGTGCTCGATTTTCGTGACCCGAAAAGTTTCCTTATTTTTTATATTTAATGTTTTGGGAAGTCAAAAAAACAACATGTTAAGCACTTAGGAGTTATTTGTTTTGTTTTTTCTGACCATGATTTAGCTTATTTTGAGACGTCATTTTTCGGCGCTCAATTTTCGTGTCCCGAAAAGTTTAATTTTTTTTGAAATTTAATGTTTTGGGAAGTCAAAAAATAACATATTAAGCACTTAGGAGTCATTTGCTTTGTTTTGGGACACTAATTTTAGCTTATTTTGAGACGTCATTTTTCGGTGCTCGATTTTCGGGACACAAAAAAATTCTTTTTTTTTTTGAAATTATAAGTTTTGGGAAGTCAAAAAATAACATATTAACCACTTAGGAGTCATTTGTTTTGTTTTTTCTGTCCCTTATTTAGCTTATTTTGAGACGTTATATTTCGGGGCTCGATTTTCCTGACCCGAAAAATTTCCTTTTTTTTGAAATTTCATGTTTTGGGAAGTCAAAAAATAAGATATTAAGCACTTAGGAGTCATTTGCTTTGTTTTTCGGCCACTTGTTTTAGCTTATGTTGACACGTCATTTTGTAATGCTTTGGTGACACAAAAAATTTCATTTTTATTGAAATTTTAAGTTTTGTGAAGTCAAAAAATAACCTATTAAGCACTTAGGAGTCATTTGGTTTGTTTTTCGGATACTAATTTTTGCTTATTTTGAGATGATATTTTTCGGTGCTCGATTTCCGTTATCCGAAAAGATTCTTTTTTTTTTTTTGATATTCTATGTTTTGGGAAGTCAAAAAATACAGTGTTAAGCACTTAGGAGTCATTTGTTTTGTTTTTTCTGACCCTTATTTAGCTTAATTTGATACGTTATATTTCGGGGCTCGATTTTCGTGACAGGAAAAATTTGCTTTTTTTTGAAATTTCATGTTTTGAGAAGTCAAAAAATAACATATTAAGCACCTATGAATCATTTGCTTTGTTTTTCGGTCACTTATTTAAGCTTATTTTGATACGTCATTTTGCAGTGCTCGATTTTCGTGAGAAAAAAATTTCCTTTTTTTTTTGAAACTTTAAGTTTTGGGAAGTCAAAAAATAGCATGTTAAGCACTTAGGAGTCATTTGCTTTGTTTTTTCTGAACCTGATTTAGCTTATTTTGAGACGTTATATTTCGGGGCTCGATTTTCGTGACACAAAAAAAATCTTTTTTTTTTTTTAAATTATAAGTTTTGGGAAGTCAAAAAATAACATATTAAGCACTTAGGAGTCATTTGCTTTGTTTTTCGGACACTAATTTTAGCTTATTTTGAGACGTCATTTTGCCGTGTTCGATTTTCGTGAAACAAAATGTTTCCTTTTTTTTTTTAAATTTCAAGTTTTGGGAAGTCAAAAAATAACATATTAAGAACTTAGGAGTCAATTGCTTAGTTTTTCGGACACTTATTTTAGCTTATTTTGATACGTCATTTTGCAGTGCTCGATTTTCGTGAGAAAAAAAATTTCCTTTTTTTTGAAACTTTAAGTTTTGGGAAGTCAAAAAATACCATGTTAAGCACTTAGGAGCCATTTGCTTTGTTTTCGGACACCCTGGTTTTGCTGATTTTGAGACATCATTTTTCGGGGATCGATTTTTGTGACATAAAAAATTTCATTTTTTTTTTAAATTCCATGTTTTGGGAAGTCAAAAAATAACATGTTAAGCACTTATGAGTCATTTGATATGTTTTTCGGACACTAATTTTAGCTTATTTTGAGACGTCATTTTGTAGTGCTTTCGTGACACAAAAAAATTCATTTTTTTTGAAATTTTAAGTTTTGTGAAGTCAAAAAATAACATATTGCTTTGTTTTTCGGACACTAATTTTTGCTTATTTTGAGACGATATTTTTCGGTGCTCGATTTTCGTGACCCGAAAAGTTTCCTTATTTTTTATATTTTATGTTTTGGGAAGTCAAAAAAACAACATGATAAGCACTTAGGAGTTATTTGTTTTGTTCATTCAGTCCCTGAGATTTAACTTAATTTGAGACGTCATTTTTCGGCGCTCAATTTTCGTGTCCCGAAAAGTTTCATTTTTTTTTGAAATTTAATGTTTTGGGAAGTCAAAAAATAACATATTAAGCACTTAGGAGTCATTTGCTTTGTTTTCGGACAATAATTTTAGCTTATTTTGAGACGTCATTTTTCGGTGCTCGATTTTCGGGACACAAAAAAATTCTTTTTTTTTTGAAATTATAAGTTTTGGGAAGTCAAAAAATAACATATTAAGCACTTAGGAGTAATTTGTTTTGTTTTTTCTGACCCAAATTTAGCTTATTTTGAGACGTTATATTTCGGGGCTCGATTTTCCTGACCCGAAAAATTTCCTTTTTTTTGAAATTTCATGTTTTGGGAAGTCAAAAAATAAGATATTAAGCACTTAGGAGTCATTTGCTTTGTTTTTCGGACACTTGTTTTAGCTTATTTTGACACGTCATTTTGTAATGCTTTGGTGACACAAAAATTTTCCTTTTTATTGAAATTTTAAGTTTTGTGAAGTCAAAAAATAACATATTAAGCACTTAAGAGTTATTTTCTTTTTTTTTCGGGTACTTATTTTTTCTTATTTTTAGATGATATTTTTCCGTGGCCGATTTCCCGTTACCTAAAAGATTCCCTTTTTTTTTTGATATTTTATGTTTTGGGAAGTCAAAAAATACCGTGTTAAGAACTTAGGAGTCATTTGTTTTGTTTTTCTGACCCTTACTTAGCTTATTTTGATACGTTATATTTCGGGGCTCGATTTTCGTGACAAGAAAAATTTGCTTTTTTTTGAAATTTCATGTTTTGGGAAGTCAAAAAATAACATATTAAGCACTTAGGAGTCATTTGCTTTGTTTTTCGGTCACTTATTTAAGCTTATTTTGATACGTCATTTTGCAGTGCTCGATTTTCGTGACAAACAAAATTTCCTTTTTTTTTGAAACTTTATGTTTTGGGAAGTCAAAAAATACCATGTTAAGCACTTAGGAGTCATTTGCTTTGTTTTTTCTGACCCTGATTTAGCTTATTTTGAGACGTTATATTTCGGGGCTCGATTTTCGTGACACAAAAAAAATCTTTTTTTTTTTTTTTTAAATTTTAAGTTTTGTGAAGTCAAAAAATAACATATTAAGCACTTAGGAGTCATTTGCTTTGTTTTTCGGACACTAATTTTAGCTTATTTTGAGACGTCATTTTACCGTGTTCGATTTTCGTGACACAAAATGTTTCCTTTTTTTTTTAAATTTCAAGTTTTGGGAAGTCAAAAAATAACATATTAAGCACTTAGGAGTCATTTGCTTAGTTTTTCGGACACTTAGTTTAGCTTATTTTGATACGTCATTTTGCAGTGCTCGATTTTCGTGACAAAAAAAATTTCCTTTTTTTTGAAACTTTAAGTTTTGGGAAGTCAAAAAATACCATGTTAAGTACTTAGGAGCCATTTGCTTTGTTTTCGGACACCCTGGTTTTGCTGATTTTGAGACATCAGTTTTCGGGGCTCGATTTTTATGACATAAAAAATTTCATTTTTTTTTTTAAATTCCATGTTTTGGGAAGTCAAAAAATAACATGTTAAGCACTTATGAGTCATTTGATTTGTTTTTCGGACACAAATTTTAGCTTATTTTGAGACGTCATTTTGTAGTGCTTTCGTGACACAAAAACATTCATTTTTTTAGAAATTTTAAGTTTTGTGAAGTCAAAAAATAACATATTAAGAACTTTGGAGTAATTTGCTTTGTTTTTCGGACACTAATTTTTGCTTATTTTGAGACGATATTTTTCGGTGCTCGATTTTCGTGACCCGAAAAGTTTCCTTATTTTTTATATTTTATGTTTTGGGAAGTCAAAAAAACAACATGTTAAGCACTTAGGAGTTATTTGTTTTGTTTTTTCTGACCCTGATTTAGCTTATTTTGAGGCGTCATTTTTCGGCGCTCAATTTTCATGTCCCGAAAAGTTTCATTTTTTTTGAAATTTAATGTTTTGGGAAGTCAAAAAATAACATATTAAGCACTTAGGAGTCATTTGCTTTGTTTTCGGACACTAATTTAGCTTATTTTGAGACGTCATTTTTCGGTGCTCGATTTTCGGGACACAAAAAAATTCTTTTTTTTTTTTTAAATTATAAGTTTTGGGAAGTCAAAAAATAACATATTAAGCACTTAGGAGTCATTTGTTTTGTTTTTTCTGACCCTGATTTAGCTTATTTTGAGACGTTATATTTCGGGGCTCGATTTTCCTGACCCGAAAAATTTCCTTTTTTTTGAAATTTCATGTTTTGGGAAGTCAAAAAATAAGATATTAAGCACTTAGGAGTCATTTGCTTTGTTTTTCGGACACTTGTTTTAGCTTATTTTGACACGTCATTTTGTAATGCTTTGGTGACACAAAAAATTTCCTTTTTATTGAAATTTTAAGTTTTGTGAACTCAAAAAATAACATATTAAGCACTTAGGAGTCATTTGCTTTGTTTTTCGGATACTAATTTTTGCTTATTTTTAGATGATATTTTTCGGTGCTCGATTTCCGTTATCCTAAAAGATTCCTTTTTTTTTATATATTTTATGTTTTGGGAAGTCAAAAAATACCGTGTTAAGCACTTAGGAGTCATTTGTTTTGTTTTTTCTGACCCTTATTTAGCTTATTTTGATACGTTATATTTCGGGGCTCGATTTTCGTGACAGGAAAAATTTGCTTTTTTTTGAAATTTCATGTTTTGGGAAGTCAAAAAATAACATATTAAGCACTTAGGAGTCATTTGCTTTGTTTTTCGGTCACTTCTTTAAGCTTATTTTGATACGTCATTTTGCAGTGCTCGATTTTCGTGACAAACAAAATTTCCTTCTTTTTTGAAACTTTAAGTTTTGGGAAGTCAAAAAATACCATGTTAAGCACTTAGGAATCATTTGCTTTGTTTTTTCTGACCCTGATTTAGCTTATTTTGAGACGTTATATTTCGGGGCTCGATTTTCGTGACACAAAAAAAATCTTTTTTTTTTTTTTTTAAATTATAAGTTTTGGGAAGTCAAAAAATAACATATTAAGCACTTAGGAGTCATTTGCTTTGTTTTTCGGACACTAATTTTAGCTTATTTTGAGACGTCATTTTACCGTGTTCGATTTTCGTGACACAAAATGTTTCCTTTTTTTTTTAAATTTCAAGTTTTGGGAAGTCAAAAAATAACATATTAAGCACTTAGGAGTCATTTGCTTAGTTTTTCGGACACTTAGTTTAGCTTATTTTGATACGTCATTTTGCAGTGCTCGATTTTCGTGACCAAAAAAATTTCCTTTTTTTTGAAACTTTAAGTTTTGGGAAGTCAAAAACTACCATGTTAAGTACTTAGGAGCCATTTGCTTTGTTTTCGGACACCCTGGTTTTGCTGATTTTGAGACATCAGTTTTCGGGGCTCGATTTTTATGACATAAAAAATTTCATTTTTTTTTTAAATTCCATGTTTTGGGAAGTCAAAAAATAACATGTTAAGCACTTATGAGTCATTTGATTTGTTTTTCGGACACAAATTTTAGCTTATTTTGAGACGTCATTTTGTAGTGCTTTCGTGACACAAAAAAATTCATTTTTTTTGAAATTTTAAGTTTTGTGAAGTCAAAAAATAACATATTAAGAACTTTGGAGTCATTTGCTTTGTTTTTCGGACACTAATTTTTGCTTATTTTGAGACGATATTTTTCGGTGCTCGATTTTCGTGACCCGAAAAGTTTCCTTATTTTTTATATTTTATGTTTTGGGAAGTCAAAAAAACAACATGTTAATCACTTAGGAGTTATTTGTTTTGTTTTTTCTGACCCTGATTTAGCTTATTATGAGACGTCATTTTTCGGCGCTCAATTTTCATGTCCCGAAAAGTTTCATTTTGTTTGAAATTTAATGTTTTGGGAAGTCAAAAAATAACATATTAAGCACTTAGGGGTGATTTGCTTTGTTTTTGGCAAATAATTTAGCTTTTTTTTATACGTCATTTTTCGGTGCTCGATTTTCGGGACACAAAAAAATTCTTTTTTTTTTTTTAAATTATAAGTTTTGGGAAGTCAAAAAATAACATATTAAGCACTTAGGAGTCATTTGTTTTGTTTTTTCTGACCCTGATTTAGCTTATTTTGAGACGTTATATTTCGGGGCTCGATTTTCCTGACCCGAAAAATTTCCTTGTTTTTGAAATTTCATGTTTTGGGTAGTCAAAAAATAAGATATTAAGCACTTAGGAGTCATTTGCTTTGTTTTTCGGACACTTGTTTTAGCTTATTTTGACACGTCATTTTGTAATGCTTTGGTGACACAAAAAATTTCCTTTTTATTGAAATTTTAAGTTTTGTGAACTCAAAAAATAACATATTAAGCACTTAGGAGTCATTTGCTTTGTTTTTCGGATACTAATTTTTGCTTATTTTTAGATGATATTTTTCGGTGCTCGATTTCCGTTATCCTAAAAGATTCCTTTTTTTTTATATATTTTATGTTTTGGGAAGTCAAAAAATACCGTGTTAAGCACTTAGGAGTCATTTGTTTTGTTTTTTCTGACCCTTATTTAGCTTATTTTGATACGTTATATTTCGGGGCTCGATTTTCGTGACAGGAAAAATTTGCTTTTTTTTGAAATTTCATGTTTTGGGAAGTCAAAAAATAACATATTAAGCACTTAGGAGTCATTTGCTTTGTTTTTCGGTCACTTATTTAAGCTTATTTTGATACGTCATTTTGCAGTGCTCGATTTTCGTGACAAACAAAATTTCCTTCTTTTTTGAAACTTTAAGTTTTGGGAAGTCAAAAAATACCATGTTAAGCACTTAGGAATCATTTGCTTTGTTTTTTCTGACCCTGATTTAGCTTATTTTGAGACGTTATATTTCGGGGCTCGATTTTCGTGACACAAAAAAAATCTTTTTTTTTTTTTTTTAAATTATAAGTTTTGGGAAGTCAAAAAATAACATATTAAGCACTTAGGAGTCATTTGCTTTGTTTTTCGGACACTAATTTTAGCTTATTTTGAGACGTCATTTTACCGTGTTCGATTTTCGTGACACAAAATGTTTCCTTTTTTTTTTAAATTTCAAGTTTTGGGAAGTCAAAAAATAACATATTAAGCACTTAGGAGTCATTTGCTTAGTTTTTCGGACACTTAGTTTAGATTATTTTGATACGTCATTTTGCAGTGCTCGTTTTTCGTGAACAAAAAAATTTCCTTTTTTTTGAAACTTTAAGTTTTGGGAAGTCAAAAAATACCATGTTAAGTACTTAGGAGCCATTTGCTTTGTTTTCGGACACCCTGGTTTTGCTGATTTTGAGACATCAGTTTTCGGGGCTCGATTTTTATGACATAAAAAATTTCATTTTTTTTTTAAATTCCATGTTTTGGGAAGTCAAAAAATAACATGTTAAGCACTTATGAGTCATTTGATTTGTTTTTCGGACACAAATTTTAGCTTATTTTGAGACGTCATTTTGTAGTGCTTTCGTGACACAAAAAAATTCATTTTTTTTGAAATTTTAAGTTTTGTGAAGTCAAAAAATAACATATTAAGAACTTTGGAGTCATTTGCTTTGTTTTTCGGACACTAATTTTTGCTTATTTTGAGACGATATTTTTCGGTGCTCGATTTTCGTGACCCGAAAAGTTTCCTTATTTTTTATATTTTATGTTTTGGGAAGTCAAAAAAACAACATGTTAAGCACTTAGGAGTTATTTGTTTTGTTTTTTCTGACCCTGATTTAGTTTATTATGAGACGTCATTTTTCGGCGCTCAATTTTCATGTCCCGAAAAGTTTCATTTTTTTTGAAATTTAATGTTTTGGGAAGTCAAAAAATAACATATTAAGCACTTAGGAGTCATTTGCTTTGTTTTCGGACACTAATTTAGCTTATTTTGAGACGTCATTTTTCGGTGCTCGATTTTCGGGACACAAAAAAAATCTTTTTTTTTTTTAAATTATAAGTTTTGGGAAGTCAAAAAATAACATATTAAGCACTTAGGAGTCATTTGTTTTGTTTTTTCTGACCCTGATTTAGCTTATTTTAAGACGTTATATTTCGGGGCACGATTTCCCTGACCCAAAAAATTTCCTTTTTTTTGAAATTTCATGTTTTCGGAAGTCAAAAAATAAGATATTAAGCACTTAGGAGTCATTTGCTTTGTTTTTCGGACACTTGTTTTAGCTTATTTTGACACGTCATTTTGTAATGCTTTGGTGACACAAAAAATTTCCTTTTTATTGAAATTTTAAGTTTTGTGAACTCAAAAAATAACATATTAAGCACTTAGGAGTCATTTGCTTTGTTTTTCGGACACTAATTTTTGCTTATTTTTAGATGATATTTTTCGGTGCTTGATTTCCGTCATCCTACAAGTTTCTTTTTTTTTTATTTTTTTTCTGTTTTGGAAAGTCAAAAAATACCGTGTTAAGCACTTAGGAGTCATTTGTTTTGTTTTTTCTGACCCTTATTTAGCTTATTTTGATACGTTATTTTTCGGGGCTCGATTTTCGTGACAGGAAAAATTTGCTTTTTTTTGAAATTTCATGTTTTGGGAAGTCAAAAAATAACATATTAAGCACTTAGGAGTCATTTGCTTTGTTTTTCGGTCACTTATTTAAGCTTATTTTGATACGTCATTTTGCAGTGCTCGATTTTCGTGAGAAAAAAATTTCCTTTTTTTTTTGAAACTTTAAGTTTTGGGAAGTCAAAAAATAGCATGTTAAGCACTTAGGAGTCATTTGCTTTGTTTTTTCTGAACCTGATTTAGCTTATTTTGAGACGTTATATTTCGGGGCTCGATTTTCGTGACACAAAAAAAATCTTTTTTTTTTTTTAAATTATAAGGGTTTTGGGAAGTCAAAAAATAACATATTAAGCACTTAGGAGTCATTTGCTTTGTTTTTCGGACACTAATTTTAGCTTATTTTGAGACGTCATTTTGCCGTGTTCGATTTTCGTGAAACAAAATGTTTCCTTTTTTTTTTTAAATTTCAAGTTTTGGGAAGTCAAAAAATAACATATTAAGAACTTAGGAGTCAATTGCTTAGTTTTTCGGACACTTATTTTAGCTTATTTTGATACGTCATTTTGCAGTGCTCGATTTTCGTGAGAAAAAAAATTTCCTTTTTTTTGAAACTTTAAGTTTTGGGAAGTCAAAAAATACCATGTTAAGCACTTAGGAGCCATTTGCTTTGTTTTCGGACACCCTGGTTTTGCTGATTTTGAGACATCATTTTTCGGGGATCGATTTTTGTGACATAAAAAATTTCATTTTTTTTTTAAATTCCATGTTTTGGGAAGTCAAAAAATAACATGTTAAGCACTTATGAGTCATTTGATATGTTTTTCGGACACTAATTTTAGCTTATTTTGAGACGTCATTTTGTAGTGCTTTCGTGACACAAAAAAAATTCATTTTTTTTGAAATTTTAAGTTTTGTGAAGTCAAAAAATAACCTATTGCTTTGTTTTTCGGACACTAATTTTTGCTTATTTTGAGACGATATTTTTCGGTGCTCGATTTTCGTGACCCGAAAAGTTTCCTTATTTTTTATATTTTATGTTTTGGGAAGTAAAAAAAACAACATGATAAGCACTTAGGAGTTATTTGTTTTGTTTTTTCTGACCCTGAGATTTAGCTTATTTTGAGACGTCATTTTTCGGCGCTCAATTTTCGTGTCCCGAAAAGTTTCATTTTTTTTTGAAATTTAATGTTTTGGGAAGTCAAAAAATAACATATTAAGCACTTAGGAGTCATTTGCTTTGTTTTCGGACAATAATTTTAGCTTATTTTGAGACGTCATTTTTCGGTGCTCGATTTTCGGGACACAAAAAAATTCTTTTTTTTTTGAAATTATAAGTTTTGGGAAGTCAAAAAATAACATATTAAGCACTTAGGAGTAATTTGTTTTGTTTTTTCTGACCCAAATTTAGCTTATTTTGAGACGTTATATTTCGGGGCTCGATTTTCCTGACCCGAAAAATTTCCTTTTTTTTGAAATTTCATGTTTTGGGAAGTCAAAAAATAAGATATTAAGCACTTAGGAGTCATTTGCTTTGTTTTTCGGACACTTGTTTTAGCTTATTTTGACACGTCATTTTGTAATGCTTTGGTGACACAAAAATTTTCCTTTTTATTGAAATTTTAAGTTTTGTGAAGTCAAAAAATAACATATTAAGCACTTAAGAGTCATTTGCTTTGTTTTTCGGATACTAATTTTTGCTTATTTTGAGATGATATTTTTCGGTGCTCGATTTCCGTTATCCTAAAAGATTCCTTTTTTTTTGATATTTTATGTTTTGGGAAGTCAAAAAATACCGTGTTAAGAACTTAGGAGTCATTTGTTTTGTTTTTCTGACCCTTACTTAGCTTATTTTGATACGTTATATTTCGGGGCTCGATTTTCGTGACAAGAAAAATTTGCTTTTTTTTGAAATTTCATGTTTTGGGAAGTCAAAAAATAACATATTAAGCACTTAGGAGTCATTTGCTTTGTTTTTCGGTCACTTATTTAAGCTTATTTTGATACGTCATTTTGCAGTGCTCGATTTTCGTGACAAACAAAATTTCCTTTTTTTTTGAAACTTTATGTTTTGGGAAGTCAAAAAATACCATGTTAAGCACTTAGGAGTCATTTGCTTTGTTTTTTCTGACCCTGATTTAGCTTATTTTGAGACGTTAAATTTCGGGGCTCGATTTTCGTGACACAAAAAAAATCTTTTTTTTTTTTTTTTAAATTATAAGTTTTGGGAAGTCAAAAAATAACATATTAAGCACTTAGGAGTCATTTGCTTTGTTTTTCGGACACTAATTTTAGCTTATTTTGAGACGTCATTTTACCGTGTTCGATTTTCGTGACACAAAATGTTTCCTTTTTTTTTTAAATTTCAAGTTTTGGGAAGTCAAAAAATAACATATTAAGCACTTAGGAGTCATTTGCTTAGTTTTTCGGACACTTAGTTTAGCTTATTTTGATACGTCATTTTGCAGTGCTCGATTTTCGTGACAAAAAAAATTTCCTTTTTTTTGAAACTTTAAGTTTTGGGAAGTCAAAAAATACCATGTTAAGTACTTAGGAGCCATTTGCTTTGTGTTCGGACACCCTGGTTTTGCTGATTTTGAGACATCAGTGTTCGGGGCTCGATTTTTATGACATAAAAAATTTCATTTTTTTTTTAAATTCCATGTTTTGGGAAGTCAAAAAATAACATGTTAAGCACTTATGAGTCATTTGATTTGTTTTTTGGACACCAATTTTAGATTATTTTGAGACGGCATTTTGTAGTGCTTTCGTGACACAAAAAAATTCATTTTTTTTGAAATTTTAAGTTTTGTGAAGTCAAAAAATAACATATTAAGAACTTTGGAGTCATTTGCTTTGTTTTTCGGACACTAATTTTTGCTTATTTTGAGACGATATTTTTCGGTGCTCGATTTTCGTGACCCGAAAAGTTTCCTTATTTTTTATATTTTATGTTTTGGGAAGTCAAAAAAACAACATGTTAATCACTTAGGAGTTATTTGTTTTGTTTTTTCTGACCCTGATTTAGCTTATTATGAGACGTCATTTTTCGGCGCTCAATTTTCATGTCCCGAAAAGTTTCATTTTTTTTGAAATTTAATGTTTTGGGAAGTCAAAAAATAACATATTAAGCACTTAGGAGTCATTTGCTTTGTTTTCGGACACTAATTTAGCTTATTTTGAGACGTCATTTTTCGGTGCTCGATTTTCGGGACACAAAAAAATTCTTTTTTTTTTTTTAAATTATAAGTTTTGGGAAGTCAAAAAATAACATATTAAGCACTTAGGAGTCATTTGTTTTGTTTTTTCTGACCCTGATTTAGCTTATTTTGAGACGTTATATTTCGGGGCTCGATTTTCCTGACCCGAAAAATTTCCTTTTTTTTGAAATTTCATGTTTTGGGAAGTCAAAAAATAAGATATTAAGCACTTAGGAGTCGTTTGCTTTGTTTTTCGGACACTTGTTTTAGCTTATTTTGACAGGTCATTTTGTATTGCTTTTGTGACACAAAAAATTTCCTTTTTATTGAAATTTTAAGTTTTGTGAACTCAAAAAATAACATATTAAGCACTTAGGAGTCATTTGCTTTGTTTTTCGGATACTAATTTTTGCTTATTTTTAGATGATATTTTTCGGTGCTCGATTTCCGTTATCCTAAAAGATTCCTTTTTTTTTATATATTTTATGTTTTGGGAAGTCAAAAAATACCGTGTTAAGCACTTAGGAGTCATTTGTTTTGTTTTTTCTGACCCTTATTTAGCTTATTTTGAGACGTTATATTTCGGGGCTCGATTTTCGTGACAGGAAAAATTTCCTTTTTTTTGAAATCTCATGTTTTGGGAAGTCAAAAAATAACATATTAAGCACTTAGGAGTCATTTGCTTTGTTTTTCGGTCACTTATTTAAGCTTATTTTGATACGTCATTTTGCAGTGCTCGATTTTCGTGACAAACAAAATTTCCTTCTTTTTTGAAACTTTAAGTTTTGGGAAGTCAAAAAATACCATGTTAAGCACTTAGGAATCATTTGCTTTGTTTTTTCTGACCCTGATTTAGCTTATTTTGAGACGTTATATTTCGGGGCTCGATTTTCGTGACACAAAAAAATCTTTTTTTTTTTTTTTTAATATAAAGTTTTGAGAAGTCAAAAAATAACATATTAAGCACTTAGGAGTCATTTGCTTTGTTTTTCGGACACTAATTTTAGCTTATTTTGAGACGTCATTTTACCGTGTTCGATTTTCGTGACACAAAATGTTTCCTTTTTTTTTTAAATTTCAAGTTTTGGGAAGTCAAAAAATAACATATTAAGCACTTAGGAGTCATTTGCTTAGTTTTTCGGACACTTAGTTTAGCTTATTTTGATACGTCATTTTGCAGTGCTCGATTTTCGTGACCAAAAAAATTTCCTTTTTTTTGAAACTTTAAGTTTTGGGAAGTCAAAAATTACCATGTTAAGTACTTAGGAGCCATTTGCTTTGTTTTCGGACACCCTGGTTTTGCTGATTTTGAGACATCAGTTTTCGGGGCTCGATTTTTATGACATAAAAAATTTCATTTTTTTTTTAAATTCCATGTTTTGGGAAGTCAAAAAATAACATGTTAAGCACTTATGAGTCATTTGATTTGTTTTTCGGACACAAATTTTAGCTTATTTTGAGACGTCATTTTGTAGTGCTTTCGTGACACAAAAAAATTAATTTTTTTTGAAATTTTAAGTTTTGTGAAGTCAAAAAATAACATATTAAGAACTTTGGAGTCATTTGCTTTGTTTTTCGGACACTAATTTTTGCTTATTTTGAGACGATATTTTTCGGTGCTCGATTTTCGTGACCCGAAAAGTTTCCTTATTTTTTATATTTTATGTTTTGGGAAGTCAAAAAAACAACATGTTAAGCACTTAGGAGTTATTTGTTTTGTTTTTTCTGACCCTGATTTAGCTTATTATGAGACGTCATTTTTCGGCGCTCAATTTTCATGTCCCGAAAAGTTTCATTTTTTTTGAAATTTAATGTTTTGGGAAGTCAAAAAATAACATATTAAGCACTTAGGAGTCATTTGCTTGGTTTTCGTACACTAATTTTGCTTATTTTGAGACTTCATTTTTCGGTGCGCGATTTTCGGGACACAAAAAAATTCTTTTTTTTTTTTTAAATTATAAGTTTTGGGAAGTCAAAAAATAACATATTAAGCACTTAGGAGTCATTTGTTTTGTTTTTTCTGACCCTGATTTAGCTTATTTTGAGACGTTATATTTCGGGGCTCGATTTTCCTGACCCGAAAAATTTCCTTGTTTTTGAAATTTCATGTTTTGGGAAGTCAAAAAATAAGATATTAAGCACTTAGGAGTCATTTGCTTTGTTTTTCGGACACTTGTTTTAGCTTATTTTGACACGTCATTTTGTAATGCTTTGGTGACACAAAAAATTTCCTTTTTATTGAAATTTTAAGTTTTGTGAACTCAAAAAATAACATATTAAGCACTTAGGAGTCATTTGCTTTGTTTTTCGGATACTAATTTTTGCTTATTTTTAGATGATATTTTTCGGTGCTCGATTTCCGTTATCCTAAAAGATTCCTTTTTTTTTTTATATTTTATTTTTTGGGAAGTCAAAAAATACCGTGTTAATCACTTAGGAGTCATTTGTTTTGTTTTTTCTGACCCTTATTTAGCTTATTTTGATACGTTATTTTTCGGGGCTCGATTTTCGTGACAGGAAAAATTTGCTTTTTTTTGAAATTTCATGTTTTGGGAAGTCAAAAAATAACATATTAAGCACTTAGGAGTCATTTGCTTTGTTTTTCGGTCACTTATTTAAGCTTATTTTGATACGTCATTTTGCAGTGCTCGATTTTCGTGACAAACAAAATTTCCTTCTTTTTTGAAACTTTAAGTTTTGGGAAGTCAAAAAATACCATGTTAAGCACTTAGGAATCATTTGCTTTGTTTTTTCTGACCCTGATTTAGCTTATTTTGAGACGTTATATTTCGGGGCTCGATTTTCGTGACACAAAAAAAATCTTTTTTTTTTTTTTTTAAATTATAAGTTTTGGGAAGTCAAAAAATAACATATTAAGCACTTAGGAGTCATTTGCTTTGTTTTTCGGACACTAATTTTAGCTTATTTTGAGACGTCATTTTACCGTGTTCGATTTTCGTGACACAAAATGTTTCCTTTTTTTTTTAAATTTCAAGTTTTGGGAAGTCAAAAAATAACATATTAAGCACTTAGGAGTCATTTGCTTAGTTTTTCGGACACTTAGTTTAGCTTATTGTGATACGTCATTTTGCAGTGCTCGATTTTCGTGACAAAAAAATTTCCTTTTTTTTGAAACTTTAAGTTTTGGGAAGTCAAAAAATACCATGTTAAGCACTCAGGCGACATTTGCTGTGTTTTCGGACCCCCTGGTTTTGCTGATTTTGAGACATCAGTTTTCGGGGCTCGATTTTTATGACATAAAAAATTTCATTTTTTTTTTAAATTCCATGTTTTGGGAAGTCAAAAAATAACATGTTAAGCACTTATGAGTCATTTGATTTGTTTTTCTCGGACACAAATTTTAGCTTATTTTGAGACGTCATTTTGTAGTGCTTTCGTGACACAAAAAAATTCATTTTTTTTGAAATTTTAAGTTTTGTGAAGTCAAAAAATAACATATTAAGAACTTTGGAGTCATTTGCTTTGTTTTTTCGGACACTAATTTTTGCTTTTTTTGAGACGATATTTTTCGGTGCTCGATTTTCGTGACCCGAAAAGTTTTCCTTATTTTTTATATTTTATGTTTTGGGAAGTCAAAAAAACAACATGTTAAGCACTTAGGAGTTATTTGTTTTGTTTTTTCTGACCTGATTTAGCTTATTATGAGACGTCATTTTTCGGCGCTCAATTTTCATGTCCCGAAAAGTTTCATTTTGTTTGAAATTTAATGTTTTGGGAAGTCAAAAAATAACATATTAAGCACTTAGGAGTCATTTGCTTTGTTTTCGGACACTAATTTAGCTTATTTTTAGACGTCATTTTTTGGTGCTCGATTTTCGGGACACAAAAAAATTCTTTTTTTTTTTTTAAATTATAAGGTTTGGGAATGCAAAAAATAACATATTAAGCCCTTAGGAGGCATTTTTTTTTTTTTTTTTGGCCCCTATTTAGCTTTTTTTGATACGTTTTATTTCGGGGCTCGATTTTCCTGACCCGAAAAATTTCCTTTTTTTTGAAATTTCATGTTTTGGGAAGTCAAAAAATAAGATATTAAGCACTTAGGAGTCATTTGCTTTGTTTTTCGGACACTTGTTTTAGCTTATTTTGACACGTCATTTTGTAATGCTTTGGTGACACAAAAAATTTCCTTTTTATTGAAATTTTAAGTTTTGTGAACTCAAAAAATAACATATTAAGCACTTAGGAGTCATTTGCTTTGTTTTTCGGATACTAATTTTTGCTTATTTTTAGATGATATTTTTCGGTGCTCGATTTCCGTTATCCTAAAAGATTCCTTTTTTTTTATATATTTTATGTTTTGGGAATTCAAAAAATACCGTGTTAAGCACTTAGGAGTCATTTGTTTTGTTTTTTCTGACCCCTATCCATCTTATTTTGATACGTTATATTTCGGGGCTCGCTTTTCGTGACAGGAAAAATTTGCTTTTTTTTGAAATTTCATGTTTTGGGAAGTCAAAAAATAACATATTAAGCACTTAGGAGTCATTTGCTTTGTTTTTCGGTCACTTATTTAAGCTTATTTTGATACGTCATTTTGCAGTGCTCGATTTTCGTGAGAAAAAAATTTCCTTTTTTTTTTGAAACTTTAAGTTTTGGGAAGTCAAAAAATAGCATGTTAAGCACTTAGGAGTCATTTGCTTTGTTTTTTCTGAACCTGATTTAGCTTATTTTGAGACGTTATATTTCGGGGCTCGATTTTCGTGACACAAAAAAAATCTTTTTTTTTTTTTAAATTATAAGTTTTGGGAAGTCAAAAAATAACATATTAAGCACTTAGGAGTCATTTGCTTTGTTTTTCGGACACTAATTTTAGCTTATTTTGAGACGTCATTTTGCCGTGTTCGATTTTCGTGAAACAAAATGTTTCCTTTTTTTTTTTAAATTTCAAGTTTTGGGAAGTCAAAAAATAACATATTAAGAACTTAGGAGTCAAGTGCTTAGTTTTTCGGACACTTATTTTAGCTTATTTTGATACGTCATTTTGCAGTGCTCGATTTTCGTGAGAAAAAAAATTTCCTTTTTTTTGAAACTTTAAGTTTTGGGAAGTCAAAAAATACCATGTTAAGCACTTAGGAGCCATTTGCTTTGTTTTCGGACACCCTGGTTTTGCTGATTTTGAGACATCATTTTTCGGGGATCGATTTTTGTGACATAAAAAATTTCATTTTTTTTTTAAATTCCATGTTTTGGGAAGTCAAAAAATAACATGTTAAGCACTTATGAGTCATTTGATATGTTTTTCGGACACTAATTTTAGCTTACTTTGAGACGTCATTTTGTAGTGCTTTCGTGACACAAAAAAATTCATTTTTTTTGAAATTTTAAGTTTTGTGAAGTCAAAAAATAACATATTGCTTTGTTTTTCGGACACTAATTTTTGCTTATTTTGAGACGATATTTTTCGGTGCTCGATTTTCGTGACCCGAAAAGTTTCCTTATTTTTTATATTTTATGTTTTGGGAAGTAAAAAAAACAACATGATAAGCACTTAGGAGTTATTTGTTTTGTTTTTTCTGACCCTGAGATTTAGCTTATTTTGAGACGTCATTTTTCGGCGCTCAATTTTCGTGTCCCGAAAAGTTTCATTTTTTTTTGAAATTTAATGTTTTGGGAAGTCAAAAAATAACATATTAAGCACTTAGGAGTCATTTGCTTTGTTTTCGGAAAATAATTTTAGCTTATTTTGAGACGTCATTTTTCGGTGCTCGATTTTCGGGACACAAAAAAATTCTTTTTTTTTTGAAATTATAAGTTTTGGGAAGTCAAAAAATAACATATTAAGCACTTAGGAGTAATTTGTTTTGTTTTTTCTGACCCAAATTTAGCTTATTTTGAGACGTTATATTTCGGGGCTCGATTTTCCTGACCCGAAAAATTTCCTTTTTTTTGAAATTTCATGTTTTGGGAAGTCAAAAAATAAGATATTAAGCACTTAGGAGTCATTTGCTTTGTTTTTCGGACACTTGTTTTAGCTTATTTTGACACGTCATTTTGTAATGCTTTGGTGACACAAAAATTTTCCTTTTTATTGAAATTTTAAGTTTTGTGAAGTCAAAAAATAACATATTAAGCACTTAAGAGTCATTTGCTTTGTTTTTCGGATACTAATTTTTGCTTATTTTGAGATGATATTTTTCGGTGCTCGATTTCCGTTATCCTAAAAGATTCCTTTTTTTTTGATATTTTATGTTTTGGGAAGTCAAAAAATACCGTGTTAAGAACTTAGGAGTCATTTGTTTTGTTTTTCTGACCCTTACTTAGCTTATTTTGATACGTTATATTTCGGGGCTCGATTTTCGTGACAAGAAAAATTTGCTTTTTTTTGAAATTTCATGTTTTGGGAAGTCAAAAAATAACATATTAAGCACTTAGGAGTCATTTGCTTTGTTTTTCGGTCACTTATTTAAGCTTATTTTGATACGTCATTTTGCAGTGCTCGATTTTCGTGGCAAACAAAATTTCCTTTTTTTTTGAAACTTTACGTTTTGGGAAGTCAAAAAATACCATGTTAAGCACTTAGGAGTCATTTGCTTTGTTTTTTCTGACCCTGATTTAGCTTATTTTGAGACGTTATATTTCGGGGCTCGATTTTCGTGACACAAAAAAAATCTTTTTTTTTTTTTTTTAAATTTTAAGTTTTGTGAAGTCAAAAAATAACATATTAAGCACTTAGGAGTCATTTGCTTTGTTTTTCGGACACTAATTTTAGCTTATTTTGAGACGTCATTTTACCGTGTTCGATTTTCGTGACACTAAATGTTTCCTTTTTTTTTTAAATTTCAAGTTTTGGGAAGTCAAAAAATAACATATTAAGCACTTAGGAGTCATTTGCTTAGTTTTTCGGACACTTAGTTTAGCTTATTTTGATACGTCATTTTGCAGTGCTCGATTTTCGTGACAAAAAAAATTTCCTTTTTTTTGAAACTTTAAGTTTTGGGAAGTCAAAAAATACCATGTTAAGTACTTAGGAGCCATTTGCTTTGTTTTCGGACACTCTGGTTTTGCTGATTTTGAGACATCAGTTTTCGGGGCTCGATTTTTATGACATAAAAAATTTCATTTTTTTTTTAAATTCCATGTTTTGGGAAGTCAAAAAATAACATGTTAAGCACTTATGAGTCATTTGATTTGTTTTTCGGACACAAATTTTAGCTTATTTTGAGACGTCATTTTGTAGTGCTTTCGTGACACAAAAAAATTCATTTTTTTTGAAATTTTAAGTTTTGTGAAGTCAAAAAATAACATATTAAGAACTTTGGAGTCATTTGCTTTGTTTTTCGGACACTAATTTTTGCTTATTTTGAGACGATATTTTTCGGTGCTCGATTTTCGTGACCCGAAAAGTTTCCTTATTTTTTATATTTTATGTTTTGGGAAGTCAAAAAAACAACATGTTAAGCACTTAGGAGTTATTTGTTTTGTTTTTTCTGCCCCTGATTTAGCTTATTATGAGACGTCATTTTTCGGCGCTCAATTTTCATGTCCCGAAAAGTTTCATTTTTTTTGAAATTTAATGTTTTGGGAAGTCAAAAAATAACATATTAAGCACTTAGGAGTCATTTGCTTTGTTTTCGGACACTAATTTAGCTTATTTTGAGACGTCATTTTTCGGTGCTCGATTTTCGGGACACAAAAAAATTCTTTTTTTTTTTTTAAATTATAAGTTTTGGGAAGTCAAAAAATAACATATTAAGCACTTAGGAGTCATTTGTTTTGTTTTTTCTGACCCTGATTTAGCTTATTTTGAGACGTTATATTTCGGGGCTCGATTTTCCTGACCCGAAAAATTTCCTTTTTTTTGAAATTTCATGTTTTGGGAAGTCAAAAAATAAGATATTAAGCACTTAGGAGTCATTTGCTTTGTTTTTCGGACACTTGTTTTAGCTTATTTTGACACGTCATTTTGTAATGCTTTGGTGACACAAAAAATTTCCTTTTTATTGAAATTTTAAGTTTTGTGAACTCAAAAAATAACATATTAAGCACTTAGGAGTCATTTGCTTTGTTTTTCGGATACTAATTTTTGCTTATTTTTAGATGATATTTTTCGGTGCTCGATTTCCGTTATCCTAAAAGATTCCTTTTTTTTTATATATTTTATGTTTTGGGAAGTCAAAAAATACCGTGTTAAGCACTTAGGAGTCATTTGTTTTGTTTTTTCTGACCCTTATTTAGCTTATTTTGATACGTTATATTTCGGGGCTCGATTTTCGTGACAGGAAAAATTTGCTTTTTTTTGAAATTTCATGTTTTGGGAAGTCAAAAAATAACATATTAAGCACTTAGGAGTCATTTGCTTTGTTTTTCGGTCACTTATTTAAGCTTATTTTGATACGTCATTTTGCAGTGCTCGATTTTCGTGACAAACAAAATTTCCTTCTTTTTTGAAACTTTAAGTTTTGGGAAGTCAAAAAATACCATGTTAAGCACTTAGGAATCATTTGCTTTGTTTTTTCTGACCCTGATTTAGCTTATTTTGAGACGTTATATTTCGGGGCTCGATTTTCGTGACACAAAAAAAATCTTTTTTTTTTTTTTTTAAATTATAAGTTTTGGGAAGTCAAAAAATAACATATTAAGCACTTAGGAGTCATTTGCTTTGTTTTTCGGACACTAATTTTAGCTTATTTTGAGACGTCATTTTATCGTGCTTTATTTTCGTGACACTAACTGTTTCCTTTTTTTTTTAAATTTCAAGTTTTGGGAAGTCAAAAAATAACATATTAAGCACTTAGGAGTCATTTGCTTAGTTTTTCGGACACTTAGTTTAGCTTATTTTGATACGTCATTTTGCAGTGCTCGATTTTCGTGACCAAAAAAATTTCCTTTTTTTTGAAACTTTAAGTTTTGGGAAGTCAAAAATTACCATGTTAAGTACTTAGGAGCCATTTGCTTTGTTTTCGGACACCCTGGTTTTGCTGATTTTGAGACATCAGTTTTCGGGGCTCGATTTTTATGACATAAAAAATTTCATTTTTTTTTTAAATTCCATGTTTTGGGAAGTCAAAAAATAACATGTTAAGCACTTATGAGTCATTTGATTTGTTTTTCGGACACAAATTTTAGCTTATTTTGAGACGTCATTTTGTAGTGCTTTCGAGACACAAAAAAATTCATTTTTTTTGAAATTTTAAGTTTTGTGAAGTCAAAAAATAACATATTAAGAACTTTGGAGTCATTTGCTTTGTTTTTCGGACACTAATTTTTGCTTATTTTGAGACGATATTTTTCGGTGCTCGATTTTCGTGACCCGAAAAGTTTCCTTATTTTTTATATTTTATGTTTTGGGAAGTCAAAAAAACAACATGTTAAGCACTTAGGAGTTATTTGTTTTGTTTTTTCTGACCCTGATTTAGCTTATTATGAGACGTCATTTTTCGGCGCTCAATTTTCATGTCCCGAAAAGTTTCATTTTTTTTGAAATTTAATGTTTTGGGAAGTCAAAAAATAACATATTAAGCACTTAGGAGGCATTTGCTTTGTTTTCGGACACTAATTTAGCTTATTTTGAGACGTCATTTTTCGGTGCTCGATTTTCGGGACACAAAAAAATTCTTTTTTTTTTTTTAAATTATAAGTTTTGGGAAGTCAAAAAATAACATATTAAGCACTTAGGAGTCATTTTTTTTGTTTTTTCTGACCCTGATTTAGCTTATTTTGAGACGTTATATTTCGGGGCTCGATTTTCCTGACCCGAAAAATTTCCTTTTTTTTGAAATTTCATGTTTTGGGAAGTCAAAAAATAAGATATTAAGCACTTAGGAGTCATTTGCTTTGTTTTTCGGACACTTGTTTTAGCTTATTTTGACACGTCATTTTGTAATGCTTTGGTGACACAAAAAATTTCCTTTTTATTGTAATTTTAAGTTTTGTGAACTCAAAAAATAACATATTAAGCACTTAGGAGTCATTTGCTTTGTTTTTCGGATACTAATTTTTGCTTATTTTTAGATGATATTTTTCGGTGCTCGATTTCCGTTATCCTAAAAGATTCCTTTTTTTTTATATATTTTATGTTTTGGGAAGTCAAAAAATACCGTGTTAAGCACTTAGGAGTCATTTGTTTTGTTTTTTCTGACGCTTATTTAGCTTATTTTGATACGTTATATTTCGGGGCTCGATTTTCGTGACAGGAAAAATTTGCTTTTTTTTGAAATTTCATGTTTTGGGAAGTCAAAAAATAACATATTAAGCACTTAGGAGTCATTTGCTTTGTTTTTCGGTCACTTATTTAAGCTTATTTTGATACGTCATTTTGCAGTGCTCGATTTTCGTGACAAACAAAATTTCCTTCTTTTTTGAAACTTTAAGTTTTGGGAAGTCAAAAAATACCATGTTAAGCACTTAGGAATCATTTGCTTTGTTTTTTCTGACCCTGATTTAGCTTATTTTGAGACGTTATATTTCGGGGCTCGATTTTCGTGACACAAAAAAAATCTTTTTTTTTTTTTTTTTAATTATAAGTTTTGGGAAGTCAAAAAATAACATATTAAGCACTTAGGAGTCATTTGCTTTGTTTTTCGGACACTAATTTTAGCTTATTTTGAGACGTCATTTTACCGTGTTCGATTTTCGAGACACAAAATGTTTCCTTTTTTTTTTAAATTTCAAGTTTTGGGAAGTCAAAAAATAACATATTAAGCACTTAGGAGTCATTTGCTTAGTTTTTCGGACACTTAGTTTAGCTTATTTTGATACGTCATTTTGCAGTGCTCGATTTTCGTGACCAAAAAAATTTCCTTTTTTTTGAAACTTTAAGTTTTGGGAAGTCAAAAAATACCATGTTAAGTACTTAGGAGCCATTTGCTTTGTTTTCGGACACCCTGGTTTTGCTGATTTTGAGACATCAGTTTTCGGGGCTCGATTTTTATGACATAAAAAATTTCATTTTTTTTTTAAATTCCATGTTTTGGGAAGTCAAAAAATAACATGTTAAGCACTTATGAGTCATTTGATTTGTTTTTCGGACACAAATTTTAGCTTATTTTGAGACGTCATTTTGTAGTGCTTTCGTGACACAAAAAAATTCATTTTTTTTGAAATTTTAAGTTTTGTGAAGTCAAAAAATAATATATTAAGAACTTTGGAGTCATTTGCTTTGTTTTTCGGACACTAATTTTTGCTTATTTTGAGACGATATTTTTCGGTGCTCGATTTTCGTGACACGAAAAGTTTCCTTATTTTTTATATTTTATGTTTTGGGAAGTCAAAAAAACAACATGTTAAGCACTTAGGAGTTATTTGTTTTGTTTTTTCTGACCCTGATTTAGCTTATTATGAGACGTCATTTTTCGGCGCTCAATTTTCATGTCCCGAAAAGTTTCATTTTTTTTGAAATTTAATGTTTTGGGAAGTCAAAAAATAACATATTAAGCACTTAGGAGTCATTTGCTTTGTTTTCGGACACTAATTTAGCTTATTTTGAGACGTCATTTTTCGGTGCTCGATTTTCGGGACACAAAAAAATTCTTTTTTTTTTTTTAAATTATAAGTTTTGGGAAGTCAAAAAATAACATATTAAGCACTTAGGAGTCATTTGTTTTGTTTTTTCTGACCCTGATTTAGCTTATTTTGAGACGTTATATTTCGGGGCTCGATTTTCCTGACCCGAAAAATTTCCTTTTTTTTGAAATTTCATGTTTTGGGAAGTCAAAAAATAAGATATTAAGCACTTAGGAGTCATTTGCTTTGTTTTTCGGACACTTGTTTTAGCTTATTTTGACACGTCATTTTGTAATGCTTTGGTGACACAAAAAATTTCCTTTTTATTGAAATTTTAAGTTTTGTGAACTCAAAAAATAACATATTAAGCACTTAGGAGTCATTTGCTTTGTTTTTCGGATACTAATTTTTGCTTATTTTTAGATGATATTTTTCGGTGCTCGATTTCCGTTATCCTAAAAGATTCCTTTTTTTTTATATATTTTATGTTTTGGGAAGTCAAAAAATACCGTGTTAAGCACTTAGGAGTCATTTGTTTTGTTTTTTCTGACCCTTATTTAGCTTATTGTGATACGTTATATTGCGGGGCTCGATTTTCGTGACAGGAAAAATTTGCTTTTTTTTGAAATTTCATGTTTTGGGAAGTCAAAAAATAACATATTAAGCACTTAGGAGTCATTTGCTTTGTTTTTCGGTCACTTATTTAAGCTTATTTTGATACGTCATTTTGCAGTGCTCGATTTTCGTGACAAAAAAAATTTCCTTCTTTTTTGAAACTTTAAGTTTTGGGAAGTCAAAAAATACCATGTTAAGCACTTAGGAATCATTTGCTTTGTTTTTTCTGACCCTGATTTAGCTTATTTTGAGACGTTATATTTCGGGGCTCGATTTTCGTGACACAAAAAAAATCTTTTTTTTTTTTTAAATTATAAGTTTTGGGAAGTCAAAAAATAACATATTAAGCACATAGGAGTCATTTTCTTTGTTTTTCGGACACTAATTTTAGCTTATTTTGAGACGTCATTTTGCCGTGTTCGATTTTCGTGACACAAAATGTTTCCTTTTTTTTTTTAAATTCCAAGTTTTGGGAAGTCAAAAAATAACATATTAAGCACTTAGGAGTCATTTGCTTAGTTTTTCGGACACTTATTTTAGCTTAATTTGATACGTCATTTTGCAGTGCTCGATTTTCGTGACAAAAAAAATTTCCTTTTTTTTTAAACTTTAAGTTTTGGGAAGTCAAAAAAATACCATGTTAAGCACTTAGGAGCCATTTGCTTTGTTTTCGGACACCCTGGTTTTGCTGATTTTGAGACATCATTTTTCGGGGCTCGATTTTTGTGACATAAAAAAATTCATTTTTTTTTTAAGTTCCATGTTTTGGGAAGTCAAAAAATAACATGTTAAGCACTTATGAGTCATTTGATTTGTTTTTCGGACACTAATTTTAGCTTATTTTTAGACGTCATTTTGTAGTGCTTTCGTGACACAAAAAAATTCATTTTTTTTGAAATTTTAAGTTTTGTGAAGTCAAAAAATAACATATTAAGAACTTTGGAGTCATTTGCTTTGTTTTTCGGACACTAATTTTTGCTTATTTTGAGACGATATTTTTCGGTGCTCGATTTTCGTGACCCGAAAAGTTTCCTTATTTTTTATATTTTATGTTTTGGGAAGTCAAAAAAACAACAAGTTAAGCACTTAGGAGTTATTTGTTTTGTTTTTTCTGACCCTGATTTAGCTTATTTTGACACGTCATGCTTCGGAGCACAATTTTCGTGTCCAGAAAAGTTTCATTTTTTTTGAAATTTAATGTTTTAGGAAGTAAAAAAATAACATATTAAGCACTTAGGAGTCATTTGCTTTGTTTTCGGACACTAATTTTAGCTTATTTTGAGACGTTATTTTTCGGTGCTCGATTTTCGGGACACAAAAAAAATATTTTTTTTTTTAAATTATAAGTTTTGGGAAGTCAAAAAATAACATATTAAGCACCTAGGAGACATTTGTATTGTTTTTTCTGACCCTGAATAAGCTTATTTTGAGACGTTATATTTCGGGGCGAGATTTTCCTGACCCGAAAAATTTCGTTTTTTTTTGAAATTTCATGTTTTGGGAAGTCAAAAAATAAGATATTAAGCACTTAGGAGTCATTTGCTTTGTTTTTCGGACACTTGTTTTAGCTTATTTTGACACGTCATTTTGTAATGCTTTGGTGACACAAAAAATTTCCTTTTTATTGAAATTTTAAGTTTTGTGAACTCAAAAAATAACATATTAAGCACTTAGGAGTCATTTGCTTTGTTTTTCGGATACTAATATTTGCTTATTTTTAGATGATATTTTTCGGTGCTCGATTTCCGTTATCCTAAAAGATTCCTTTTTTTTTATATATTTTATTGTTTTGGGAAGTCAAAAAATACCGTGTTAAGCACTTAGGAGTCATTTGTTTTGTTTTTTCTGACCCTTATTTAGCTTATTTTGATACGTTATATTTCGGGGCTCGATTTTCGTGACAGGAAAAATTTGTTTTTTTTTGAAATTTCATGTTTTGGGAAGTCAAAAAATAACATATTAAGCACTTAGGAGTCATTTGCTTTGTTTTTCGGTCACTTATTTAAGCTTATTTTCATACGTCATTTTGCAGTGCTCGATTTTCGTGACAAAAAAAATTTCCTTTTTTTTTGAAACTTTAAGTTTTGGGAAGTCAAAAAATACCATCTTAAGCACTTAGGAATCATTTGCTTTGTTTTTTCTCACCCTGATTTAGCTTATTTTGAGACGTCATATTTCGGGGCTCGATTTTCGTGACACAAAAAAAATCTTTTTTTTTTTTTAAATTATAAGTTTTGGGAAGTCAAAAAATAACATATTAAGCACATAGGAGTAATTTTCTTTGTTTTTCGGACACTAATTTTAGCATATTTTGAGACGTCATTTTGCCGTGTTCGATTTTCGTGACACAAAATGTTTCCTTTTTTTTTTTTAAATTTCAAGTTTTGGGAAGTAAAAAAATAACTTGTTAAGCACTTGGGAGTCATTTGCTTAGTTTTTCGGACACTTATTTTAGCTTAATTTGATACGTCATTTTGCAGTGCTCGATTTTCGTGACAAAAAAAATTTCCTTTTTTTTGAAACTTTAAGTTTTGGGAAGTCAAAAAAATACCATGTTAAGCACTTAGGAGCCATTTGCTTTGTTTTCGGACACCCTGGTTTTGCTGATTTTGAGACATCATTTTTCGGGGCTCGATTTTTGTGACATAAAAAAATTCATTTTTTTTTTTAAGTTCCATGTTTTGGGAAGTCAAAAAATAACATGTTAAGCACTTATGAGTCATTTGATTTGTTTTTCGGACACTAATTTTAGCTTATTTTGAGACGTCATTTTGTAGTGCTTTCGTGACACAAAAAAATTAATTTTTTTTGAAATTTTAAGTTTTGTGAAGTCAAAAAATAACATATTAAGAACTTTGGAGTCATTTGCTTTGTTTTTCGGACACTAATTTTTGCTTATTTTGATACGATATTTTTCGGTGCTCGATTTTCGTGACCCGAAAAGTTTCCTTATTTTTTATATTTTATGTTTTGTGAAGTCAAAAAAACAACAAGTTAAGCACTTAGGAGTTATTTGTTTTGTTTTTTCTGCCCCTGATTTAGCTTATTTTGAGACGTCATTTTTCGGCGCTCAATTTTCGTGTCCCGAAAAGTTTCATTTTTTTTGAAATTTAATGTTTTGGGAAGTCAAAAAATAACATATTAAGCACTTAGGAGTCATTTGCTTTGTTTTCGGACACTAATTTTAGCTTATTTTGAGACGTTATTTTTCGGTGCTCGATTTTCGGGACACAAAAAAAATATTTTTTTTTTAAATTATAAGTTTTGGGAAGTCAAAAAATAACATATTAAACACTTAGGAGTCATTTGCTTTGTTTTTTCTGACCCTGATTTAGCTTATTTTGAGACGTTATATTTCGGGGCTCGATTTTCCTGACCCGAAAAATTTCGTTTTTTTTTAAATTTCATGTTTTGGGAAGTCAAAAAATAAGATATTAAGCACTTAGGAGTCATTTGCTTTGTTTTTCGGACACTTGTTTTAGCTTATTTTGACACGTCATTTTGTAATGCTTTGGTGACACAAAAAATTTCCTTTTTATTGAAATTTTAAGTTTTGTGAACTCAAAAAATAACATATTAAGCACTTAGGAGTCATTTGCTTTGTTTTTCGGATACTAATTTTTGCTTATTTTTAGATGATATTTTTCGGTGCTCGATTTCCGTTATCCTAAAAGATTCCTTTTTTTTTTATATATTTTATGTTTTGGGAAGTCAAAAAATACCGTGTTAAGCACTTAGGAGTCATTTGTTTTGTTTTTTCTGACCCTTATTTATCTTATTTTGATACGTTATATTTCGGGGCTCGATTTTCGTGACAGGAAAAATTTGTTTTTTTTGAAATTTCATGTTTTGGGAAGTAAAAAAAAAACATATTAAGCACTTAGGAGTCATTTGCTTTGTTTTTCGGTCAATTATTTAAGCTTATTTTGATACGTCATTTTGCAGTGCTCGATTTTCGTGACAAAAAAAATTTCCTTTTTTTTTGAAACTTTAAGTTTTGGGAAGTCAAAAAATACCATGTTAAGCACTTAGGAATCATTTGCTTTGTTTTTTCTGACCCTGATTTAGCTTATTTTGAGACGTTATATTTCGGGGCTCGATTTTCGTGACACAAAAAAAATCTTTTTTTTTTTTTAAATTATAAGTTTTGGGAAGTCAAAAAATAACATATTAAGCACATAGGAGTAATTTTCTTTGTTTTTCGGACACTAATTTTACCTTATTTTGAGACGTCATTTTGCCGTGTTCGATTTTCGTGACACAAAATGTTTCTTTTTTTTTTTTTAAATTTCAAGTTTTGGGAAGTCAAAAAATAACATATTAAGCACTTAGGAGTCATTTGCTTAGTTTTTCGGACACTTATTTTAGCTTAATTTGATACGTCATTTTGCAGTGCTCGATTTTCGTGACAAAAAAAATTTCCTTTTTTTTGAAACTTTAAGTTTTGGGAAGTCAAAAAAATACCATGTTAAGCACTTAGGAGCCATTTGCTTTGTTTTCGGACACCCTGGTTTTGCTGATTTTGAGACATCATTTTTCGGGGCTCGATTTTTGTGACATAAAAAAATTCATTTTTTTTTTAAGTTCCATGTTTTGGGAAGTCAAAAAATAACATGTTAAGCACTTATGAGTCATTTGATTTGTTTTTCGGACACTAATTTTAGCTTATTTTGAGACGTCATTTTGTAGTGCTTTCGTGACACAAAAAAATTCATTTTTTTTGAAATTTTAAGTTTTGTGAAGTCAAAAAATAACATATTAAGAACTTTGGAGTCATTTGCTTTGTTTTTCGGACACTAATTTTTGCTTATTTTGAGACGATATTTTTCGGTGCTCGATTTTCGTGACCCGAAAAGTTTCCTTATTTTTTATATTTTATGTTTTGTGAAGTCAAAAAAACAACAAGTTAAGCACTTAGGAGTTATTTGTTTTGTTTTTTCTGACCCTGATTTAGCTTATTTTGAGACGTCATTTTTCGGCGCTCAATTTTCGTGTCCCGAAAAGTTTCATTTTTTTTGAAATTTAATGTTTTGGGAAGTCAAAAAATAACATATTAAGCACTTAGGAGTCATTTGCTTTGTTTTCGGACACTAATTTTAGCTTATTTTGAGACGTTATTTTTCGGTGCTCGATTTTCGGGACACAAAAAAAATATTTTTTTTTTTAAATTATAAGTTTTGGGAAGTCAAAAAATAACATATTAAGCACCTAGGAGTCATTTGTTTTGTTTTTTCTGACCCTGATTTAGCTTATTTTGAGACGTTATATTTCGGGGCTCGATTTTCCTGACCCGAAAAATTTCGTTTTTTTTGAAATTTCATGTTTTGGGAAGTCAAAAAATAAGATATTAAGCACTTAGGAGTCATTTGCTTTGTTTTTCGGACACTTGTTTTAGCTTATTTTGACACGTCATTTTGTAATGCTTTGGTGACACAAAAAATTTCCTTTTTATTGAAATTTTAAGTTTTGTGAACTCAAAAAATAACATATTAAGCACTTAGGAGTCATTTGCTTTGTTTTTCGGATACTAATTTTTGCTTATTTTTAGATGATATTTTTCGGTGCTCGATTTCCGTTATCCTAAAAGATTCCTTTTTTTTTTATATATTTTATGTTTTGGGAATTCAAAAAATACCGTGTTAAGCACTTAGGAGTCATTTGTTTTGTTTTTTCTGACCCTTATATTGCTTATTTTGATACGTTGTATTTGGGGGCTAGATTTTCGTGACAGGAAAAATTTGCTTTTTTTTGAAATTTCATGTTTTGGGAAGTCAAAAAATAACATATTAAGCACTTAGGAGTCATTTGCTTTGTTTTTCGGTCACTTATTTAAGCTTATTTTGATACGTCATTTTGCAGTGCTCGATTTTCGTGACAAAAAAAATTTCCTTTTTTTTTGAAACTTTAAGTTTTGGGAAGTCAAAAAATACCATGTTAAGCACTTAGGAATCATTTGCTTTGTATTTTCTGCCCCTGATTTAGCTTATTTTGAGACGTTATATTTCGGGGCTCGATTTTCGTGACACAAAAAAAATCTTTTTTTTTTTTTAAATTATAAGTTTTGGGAAGTCAAAAAATAACATATTAAGCACATAGGAGTAATTTTCTTTGTTTTTCGGACACTAATTTTAGCTTATTTTGAGACGTCATTTTGCCGTGTTCGATTTTCGTGACACAAAATGTTTCCTTTTTTTTTTTAAATTTCAAGTTTTGGGAAGTCAAAAAATAACATATTAAGCACTTAGGAGTCATTTGCTTAGTTTTTCGGACACTTATTTTAGCTTAATTTGATACGTCATTTTGCAGTGCTCGATTTTCGTGACAAAAAAAAATTCCTTTTTTTTGAAACTTTAAGTTTTGGGAAGTCAAAAAAATACCATGTTAAGCACTTAGGAGCCATTTGCTTTGTTTTCGGACACCCTGGTTTTGCTGATTTTGAGACATCATTTTTCGGGGCTCGATTTTTGTGACATAAAAAAATTCATTTTTTTTTTAAGTTCCATGTTTTGGGAAGTCAAAAAATAACATGTTAAGCACTTATGAGTCATTTGATTTGTTTTTCGGACACTAATTTTAGCTTATTTTGAGACGTCATTTTGTAGTGCTTTCGTGACACAAAAAAATTCATTTTTTTTGAAATTTTAAGTTTTGTGAAGTCAAAAAATAACATATTAAGAACTTTGGAGTCATTTGCTTTGTTTTTCGGACACTAATTTTTGCTTATTTTGAGACGATATTTTTCGGTGCTCGATTTTCGTGACCCGAAAAGTTTCCTTATTTTTTATATTTTATGTTTTGTGAAGTCAAAAAAACAACAAGTTAAGCACTTAGGAGTTATTTGTTTTGTTTTTTCTGACCCTGATTTAGCTTATTTTGAGACGTCATTTTTCGGCGCTCAATTTTCGTGTCCCGACAAGTTTCATTTTTTTTGAAATTTAATGTTTTGGGAAGTCAAAAAATAACATATTAAGCACTTAGGAGTCATTTGCTTTGTTTTCGGACACTAATTTTAGCTTATTTTGAGACGTTATTTTTCGGTGCTCGATTTTCGGGACAAAAAAAAAATATTTTTTTTTTTAAATTATAAGTTTTGGGAAGTCAAAAAATAACATATTAAGCACTTAGGAGTCATTTGTTTTGTTTTTTCTGACCCTGATTTAGCTTATTTTGAGACGTTATATTTCGGGGCTCGATTTTCCTGACCCGAAAAATTTCGTTTTTTTTTAAATTTCATGTTTTGGGAAGTCAAAAAATAAGATATTAAGCACTTAGGAGTCATTTGCTTTGTTTTTCGGACACTTGTTTTAGCTTATTGTGACACGTCATTTTGTAATGCTTTGGTGACACAAAAAATTTCCTTTTTATTGAAATTTTAAGTTTTGGGAACTCAAAAAATAACATATTAAGCACTTAGGAGTCATTTGCTTTGTTTTTCGGATACTAATTTTTGCTTATTTTTAGATGATATTTTTCGGTGCTCGATTTCCGTTATCCTAAAAGATTCCTTTTTTTTTTATATATTTTATGTTTTGGGAAGTCAAAAAATACCGTGTTAAGCACTTAGGAGTCATTTGTTTTGTTTTTTCTGACCCTTATTTAGCTTATTTTGATACGTTATATTTCGGGGCTCGATTTTCGTGACAGGAAAAATTTGCTTTTTTTTGAAATTTCATGTTTTGGGAAGTCAAAAAATAACATATTAAGCACTTAGGAGTCATTTGCTTTGTTTTTCGGTCACTTATTTAAGCTTATTTTGATACGTCATTTTGCAGTGCTCGATTTTCGTGACAAAAAAAATTTCCTTTTTTTTTGAAACTTTAAGTTTTGGGAAGTCAAAAAATACCATGTTAAGCACTTAGGAGTCATTTGCTTTGTTTTTTCTGACCCTGATTTAGCTTATTTTGAGACGTTATATTTCGGGGCTCGATTTTCGTGACACAAAAAAAATCTTTTTTTTTTTTTAAATTATAATTTTGGGAAGTCAAAAAATAACATATTAAGCACATAGGAGTCATTTTCTTTGTTTTTCGGACACTAATTTTAGCTTATTTTGAGACGTCATTTTGCCGTGTTCGATTTTCGTGACACAAAATGTTTCCTTTTTTTTTTAAATTTCAAGTTTTGGGAAGTCAAAAAATAACATATTAAGCACTTAGGAGTCATTTGCTTAGTTTTTCGGACACTTATTTTAGCTTAATTTGATACGTCATTTTGCAGTGCTCGATTTTCGTGACAAAAAAAAATTCCTTTTTTTTGAAACTTTAAGTTTTGGGAAGTCAAAAAAATACCATGTTAAGCACTTAGGAGCCATTTGCTTTGTTTTCGGACACCCTGGTTTTGCTGATTTTGAGACATCATTTTTCGGGGCTCGATTTTTGTGACATAAAAAAATTCATTTTTTTTTTAAGTTCCATGTTTTGGGAAGTCAAAAAATAACATGTTAAGCACTTATGAGTCATTTGATTTGTTTTTCGGACAATAATTTTAGCTTATTTTGAGACGTCATTTTGTAGTGCTTTCGTGACACAAAAAAATTCATTTTTTTTGAAATTTTAAGTTTTGTGAAGTCAAAAAATAACATATTAAGAACTTTGGAGTCATTTGCTTTGTTTTTCGGACACTAATTTTTGCTTATTTTGAGACGATATTTTTCGGTGCTCGATTTTCGTGACCCGAAAAGTTTCCTTATTTTTTATATTTTATGTTTTGTGAAGTCAAAAAAACAACAAGTTAAGCACTTAGGAGTTATTTGTTTTGTTTTTTCTGACCCTGATTTAGCTTATTTTGAGACGTCATTTTTCGGCGCTCAATTTTCGTGTCCCGAAAAGTTTCATTTTTTTTGAAATTGAATGTTTTGGGAAGGCAAAAAAGAACATATTAAGCACATAGGAGTCATTTGCTTTGTTTTCGGACACTAATTTTAGCTTATTTTGAGACGTTATTTTTCGGTGCTCGATTTTCGGGACACAAAAAAAATATTTTTTTTTTTAAATTATAAGTTTTGGGAAGTCAAAAAATAACATATTAAGCACTTAGGAGTCATTTGTTTTGTTTTTTCTGACCCTGATTTAGCTTATTTTGAGACGTTATATTTCGGGGCTCGATTTTCCTGACCCGAAAAATTTCGTTTTTTTTTAAATTTCATGTTTTGGGAAGTCAAAAAATAAGATATTAAGCACTTAGGAGTCATTTGCTTTGTTTTTCGGACACTTGTTTTAGCTTATTTTGACACGTCATTTTGTAATGCTTTGGTGACACAAAAAATTTCCTTTTTATTGAAATTTTAAGTTTTGTGAACTCAAAAAATAACATATTAAGCACTTAGGAGTCATTTGCTTTGTTTTTCGGATACTAATTTTTGCTTATTTTTAAATGATATTTTTCGGTGCTCGATTTCCGTTATCCTAAAAGATTCCTTTTTTTTATATATATTTTATGTTTTGGGAAGTCAAAAAATACCGTGTTAAGCACTTAGGAGTCATTTGTTTTGTTTTTTCTGACCCTTATTTAGCTTATTTTGATACGTTATATTTCGGGGCTCGATTTTCGTGACAGGAAAAATTTGCTTTTTTTTGAAATTTCATGTTTTGGGAAGTCAAAAAATAACATATTAAGCACTTAGGAGTCATTTGCTTTGTTTTTCGGTCAATTATTTAAGCTTATTTTGATACATCATTTTGCAGTGCTCGATTTTCGTGACAAAAAAAATTTCCTTTTTTTTTGAAACTTTAAGTTTTGGGAAGTCAAAAAATACCATGTTAAGCACTTAGGAATCATTTGCTTTGTTTTTTCTGACCCTGATTTAGCTTATTTTGAGACGTTATATTTCGGGGCTCGATTTTCGTGACACAAAAAAAATCTTTTTTTTTTTTAAATTATAAGTTTTGGGAAGTCAAAAAATAAAATATTAAGCACCTAGGAGTAATTTTCTTTGTTTTTCGGGCACTAATTTTAGCTTATTTTGAGACGTCATTTTGCCGTGTTCGATTTTCGTGACACAAAATGTTTCCTTTTTTTTTTTAAATTTCAAGTTTTGGGAAGTCAAAAAATAACATATTAAGCACTTAGGAGTCATTTGCTTAGTTTTTCGGACACTTATTTTAGCTTAATTTGATACGTCATTTTGCAGTGCTCGATTTTCGTGACAAAAAAAAATTCCTTTTTTTTGAAACTTTAAGTTTTGGGAAGTCAAAAAAATACCATGTTAAGCACTTAGGAGCCATTTGCTTTGTTTTCGGACACCCTGGTTTTGCTGATTTTGAGACATCATTTTTCGGGGCTCGATTTTTGTGACATAAAAAAATTCATTTTTTTTTTAAGTTCCATGTTTTGGGAAGTCAAAAAATAACATGTTAAGCACTTATGAGTCATTTGATTTGTTTTTCGGACACTAATTTTAGCTTATTTTGAGACGTCATTTTGTAGTGCTTTCGTGACACAAAAAAATTCATTTTTTTTGAAATTTTAAGTTTTGTGAAGTCAAAAAATAACATATTAAGAACTTTGGAGTCATTTGCTTTGTTTTTCGGACACTAATTTTTGCTTATTTTGAGACGATATTTTTCGGTGCTCGATTTTCGTGACCCGAAAAGTTTCCTTATGTTTTATATTTTATGTTTTGGGAAGTCAAAAAAACAACATGTTGAGCACTTAGGAGTTATTTGTTTTGTTTTTTCTGACCCTGAGATTTAGCTTATTTTTAGACGTCATTTTTCGGCGCTCAATTTTCGTGTCCCGAAAAGTTTCATTTTTTTTTGAAATTTAATGTTTTGGGAAGTCAAAAAATAACATATTAAGCACTTAGGAGTCATTTGCTTTGTTTTCGGACACTAATTTTAGCTTATTTTGAGACGTCATTTTTCGGTGCTCGGTTTTTGGACACAAAAAAATTCTTTTTTTTTTGAAATTATAAGTTTTGGGAAGTCAAAAAATAACATAATAAGCACTTAGGAGTCATTTGTTTTGTTTTTTCTGACCCAAATTTAGCTTATTTTGAGACGTTATATTTCGGGGCTCGATTTTCCTGACCCGAACAATTTCCTTTTTTTTGAAATTTCATGTTTTGGGAAGTCAAAAAATAAGATATTAAGCACTTAGGAGTCATTTGCTTTGTTTTTCGGACACTTGTTTTAGCTTATTTTGACACGTCATTTTGTAATGCTTTGGTGACACAAAAATTTTCCTTTTTATTGAAATTTTAAGTTTTGTGAAGTCAAAAAATAACATATTAAGCACTTAGGAGTCATTTGCTTTGTTTTTCGGATACTAATTTTTGCTTATTTTGAGATGATATTTTTCGGTGCTCGATTTCCGTTATCCTAAAAGATTCCTTTTTTTTTTATATTTTATGTTTTGGGAAGTCAAAAAATACCGTGTTAAGCACTTAGGAGTCATTTGTTTTGTTTTTCTGACCCTTATTTAGCTTATTTTGATACGTTATATTTCGGGGCTCGATTTTCGTGACAGGAAAAATTTGCTTTTTTTTGAAATTTCTTGTTTTGGGAAGTCAAAAAATAACATATTAAGCACTTAGGAGTCATTTGCTTTGTTTTTCGGTCACTTATTTAAGCTTATTTTGATACGTCATTTTGCAGTGCTCGATTTTCGTGACAAAAAAAATTTCCTTTTTTTTTGAAACTTTAAGTTTTGGGAAGTCAAAAAAATACCATGTTAAGCACTTAGGAGCCATTTGCTTTGTTTTCGGACACCCTGGTTTTGCTGATTTTGAGACATCATTTTTCGGGGCTCGATTTTTGTGACATAAAAAATTTCATTTTTTTTTTAAGTTCCATGTTTTGGGAAGTCAAAAAATAACATGTTAAGCACTTATGAGTCATTTGATTTGTTTTTCGGACACTAATTTTAGCTTATTTTGAGACGTCATTTTTTAGTGCTTTCGTGACACAAAAAAATTCATTTTTTTTGAAATTTTATGTTTTGTGAAGTCAAAAAATAACATATTAAGAACTTTGGAGTCATTTGCTTTGTTTTTCGGACACTAATTTTTGCTTATTTTGAGACGATATTTTTCGGTGCTCGATTTTCGTGACCCGAAAAGTTTCCTTATGTTTTATATTTTATGTTTTGGGAAGTCAAAAAAACAACATGTTAAGCACTTAGGAGTTATTTGTTTTGTTTTTTCTGACCCTGAGATTTAGCTTATTTTTAGACGTCATTTTTCGGCGCTCAATTTTCGTGTCCCGAAAAGTTTCATTTTTTTTTGAAATTTAATGTTTTGGGAAGTAAAAAAATAACATATTAAGCACTTAGGAGTCATTTCTTTGTTTTCGGACACTAATTTTAGCTTATTTTGAGACGTCATTTTTCGGTGCTCGGTTTTTGGACACAAAAAAATTCTTTTTTTTTTGAAATTATAAGTTTTGGGAAGTCAAAAAATAACATATTAAGCACTTAGGAGTCATTTGTTTTGTTTTTTCTGACCCAAATTTAGCTTATTTTGAGACGTTATATTTCGGGGCTCGATTTTCCTGACCCGAAAAATTTCCTTTTTTTTGAAATTTCATGTTTTGGGAAGTAAAAAAATAAGATATTAAGCACTTAGGAGTCATTTGCTTTGTTTTTCGGACACTTGTTTTAGCTTATTTTGACACGTCATTTTGTAATGCTTTGGTGACACAAAAATTTTCCTTTTTATTGAAATTTTAAGTTTTGTGAAGTCAAAAAATAACATATTAAGCACTTAGGAGTCATTTGCTTTGTTTTTCGGATACTAATTTTTGCTTATTTTGAGATGATATTTTTCGGTGCTCGATTTCCGTTATCCTAAAAGATTCCTTTTTTTTTTTATATTTTATGTTTTGGGAAGTCAAAAAATACCGTGTTAAGCACTTAGGAGTCATTTGTTTTGTTTTTCTGACCCTTCTTTAGCTTATTTTGATACGTTATATTTCGGGGCTCGATTTTCGTGACAGGAAAAATTTGTTTTTTTTTGAAATTTCATGATTTGGGAAGTCAAAAAATAACATATTAAGCACTTAGGAGTCATATGCTTTGTTTTTCGGTCACTTATTTTAGCTTATTTTGATACGTCATTTTGCAGTGCTCGATTTTCGTGACAAAAAAAATTTCCTTTTTTTTTGAAACTTTAAGTTTTGGGAAGTCAAAAAATACCATGTTAAGCACTTAAGAGTCATTTGCTTTGTTTTTTCTGACCCTGATTTAGCTTATTTTGAGACGTTATATTTCGGGGCTCGATTTTCGTGACACAAAAAAAATCTTTTTTTTTTTTTTAAATTATAAGTTTTGGGAAGTCAAAAAATAACATATTAAGCACTTAGGAGTCATTTGCTTTGTTTTTCGTACACTAATTTTAGCTTATTTTGAGACGTCATTTTGCCGTGTTCGATTTTCGTGACACAAAATGTTTCCTTTTTTTTTTTAAATTTCAAGTTTTGGGAAGTCAAAAAATAACATATTAAGCACTTAGGAGTCATTTGCTTAGTTTTTCGGACACTTATTTTAGCTTATTTTGATACGTCATTTTGCAGTGCTCGATTTTCGTGACAAAAAAAATTTCCTTTTTTTTGCAACTTTAAGTTTTGGGAAGTCAAAAAATAACATGTTAAGCACTTATGAGTCATTTGCTGTGTTTTCGGACCCCCTGGTTTTGCTGATTTTGAGACATTATTTTTCGGGGCTCGATTTTTGTGACATAAAAAATTTCATTTTTTTTTTAAGTTCCATGTTTTGGGAAGTCAAAAAATAACATGTTAAGCACTTATGAGTCATTTGATTTGTTTTTCGGACACTAATTTTAGCTTATTTTGAGACGTCATTTTGTAGTGCTTTCGTGACGCAAAAAAATTCATTTTTTTTGAAATTTTAAGTTTTGTGAAGTCAAAAAATAACATATTAAGAACTTTGGAGTCATTTACTTTGTTTTTCGGACACTAATTTTTGCTTATTTTGAGACGATATTTTTCGGTGCTCGATTTTCGTGACGCGAAAAGTTTCCTTATATTTTATATTTTATGTTTTGGGAAGTCAAAAAATACCATGTTAAGCACTTAGGAGTCATTTGCTTTGTTTTTTCTGACCCTGATTTAGCTTATTTTGAGACGTCATTTTTCGGCGCTCAATTTTCGTGTCCCGAAAAGTTTCATTTTTTTTGAAATTTAATGTTTTGGGAAGTCAAAAAATAACATATTAAGCACTTAGGAGTCATTTGCTTTGTTTTCGGACACTGATTTTTGCTTATTTTGAGACGTCATTTTTTGGTGCTCGATTTTCGGGACACAAAAAAAATCTTTTTTTTTTTTAAATTATAAGTTTTGGGAAGTCAAAAAATAACATATTAAGCACTTAGGAGTCATTTGTTTTGTTTTTTCTGACCCTGATTTAGCTTATTTTTAGACGTTATATTTCGGGGCTCGATTTTCCTGACCCGAAAAATTTCCTTTTTTTTGAAATTTCATGTTTTGGGAAGTCAAAAAATAAGATATTAAGCACTTAGGAGTCATTTGCTTTGTTTTTCGGACACTTGTTTTAGCTTATTTTGACACGTCATTTTGTAATGCTTTGGTGACACAAAAAATTTCCTTTTTATTGAAATTTTTAGTTTTGTGATGTAAAAAAATAACATATTAAGCACTTAGGAGTCATTTGCTCTGTATTTCGGATACTAATTTTTGCTTATTTTGAGATGATATTTTTCGGTGCTCGATTTCCGTTATCCTAAAAGATTCCTTTTTTTTTTGATATTTTATGTTTTGGGAAGTCAAAAAATACCGTGTTAAGCACTTAGGAGTCATTTGTTTTGTTTTTTCTGACACTTATTTAGCTTATTTTGATACGTTATATTTCGGGGATCCATTTTCGTGACAGGAAAAATTTGTTTTTTTTTGAAATTTCATGTTATGGGAAGTCAAACAAAAACATATTAAGCACTTAGGAGTCATTTGCTTTGTTTTTCGGTCACTTATTTAAGCTTATTTTGATACGTCATTTTGCAGTGCTCGATTTTCGTGACAAAAAAAATTTCCTTTTTTTTTGAAACTTTAAGTTTTGGGAAGTCAAAAAATACCATGTTAAGCACTTAGAAGTAATTTGCTTTGTTTTTTCTGACCCTGATTTAGCTTATTTTGAGACGTTATATTTCGGGGCTCGATTTTCGTGACACAAAAAAAATCTTTTTTTTTTTTAAATTATAAGTTTTGGGAAGTCAAAAAATAACATATTAAGCACTTAGGAGTCATTTGCTTTGTTTTTCGGACACTAATTTTAGCTTATTTTGAGACGTCATTTTGCCGTGTTCGATTTTCGTGACATAAAATGTTTCTTTTTTTTTTTAAATTTCATGTTTTTGGAAGTCAAAAAATAACATATTAAGCACTTAGGAGTCATTTGCTTAGTTTTTCGGACACTAATTTTAGCTTATTTTGAGACGTCATTTTGTAGTGCTTTCGTGACACAAAAAAATTAATTTTTTTTGAAATTTTAAGTTTTGTGAAGTCAAAAAATATCATATTAAGAACTTTGGAGTCATTTGCTTTGTTTTTCGGACACTAATTTTTGCTTATTTTGAGACGATATTTTTTGGTGCTCGATTTTCGTGACCCGAAAAGTTTCCTTATTTTTTATATTTTATGTTTTGGGAAGTCAAAAAAACAACATGTTAAGCACTTAGGAGTTATTTGTTTTGTTTTTTCTGACCCTGATTTAGCTTATTTTGAGACGTCATTTTTTGGCGCTCAATTTTCGTGTCCCGAAAAGTTTTATTTTTTTTGAAATTTAATGTTTTGGGAAGTCAAAAAATAACATATTAAGCACTTAGGAGTCATTTGCTTTGTTTTCGGACACTAATTTTAGCTTATTTTGAGACGTCATTTTTCGGTGCACGATTTTCGGGACAGTAAAAAAATCTTTTTTTTTTTAAATTATAAGTTTTGGGAATGCAAAAAATAACATATTAAGCACTTAGGAGTCATTTGTTTTGTTTTTTCTGACCCTGATTTAGCTTATTTTGAGACGTTATATTTCGGGGCTCGATTTTCCTGACCCGAAAAATTTCCTTTTTTTTGAAATTTCATGTTTTGCGAAGTCAAAAAATAAGATATTAAGCACTTTAGGAGTCATTTGCTTTGTTTTTCGGACACTTATTTTAGCTTATTTTGACACGTCATTTTGTAATGCTTTGGTGACACAAAAAATTTCCTTTTTATTGAAATTTTTAGTTTTGTGATGTAAAAAAATAACATATTAAGCACTTAGGAGTCATTTGCTCTGTATTTCGGATACTAATTTTTGCTTATTTTGAGATGATATTTTTCGGTGCTCGATTTCCGTTATCCTAAAAGATTCCTTTTTTTTTTGATATTTTATGTTTTGGGAAGTCAAAAAATACCGTGTTAAGCACTTTGGAGTCATTTGTTTTGTTTTTTCTGACACTTATTTAGCTTATTTTGATACGTTATATTTCGGGGATCCATTTTCGTGACAGGAAAAATTTGTTTTTTTTTTAAATTTCATGTTTTGGGTAGTAAAAAAAAAACATATTAAGCACTTAGGAGTCATTTGCTTTGTTTTTCGGTCACTTATTTAAGCTTATTTTGATACGTCATTTTGCAGTGCTCGATTTCGTGACAAAAAAAATTTCCTTTTTTTTTGAAACTTTAAGTTTTGGGAAGTCTAAAAATACCATGTTAAGCACTTAGAAGTCATTTGCTTTGTTTTTTCTGACCCTGATTTAGCTTATTTTGAGACGTTATATTTCGGGGCTCGATTTTCGTGACACAAAAAAAATCTTTTTTTTTTTAAATTATAAGTTTTGGGAAGTCAAAAAATAACATATTAAGCACTTAGGAGTCATTTGCTTTGTTTTTCGGACACTAATTTTAGCTTATTTTGAGACGTCATTTTGCCGTGTTCGATTTTCGTGACACAAAATGTTTCTTTTTTTTTTTTAAATTCAAGTTTTGGGAAGTCAAAAAATAACATATTAAGCACTTAGGAGTCATTTGCTTAGTTTTTCGGACACTTATTTAAGCTTATTTTGATACGTCATTTTGCAGTGCTCGATTTTCGTGACAAAAAAAATTTCCTTTTTTTTGAAACTTTAAGTTTTGGGAAGTCAAAAAATACCATGTTAAGCACTTAGGAGCCATTTGCTTTGTTTTCGGACACCCTGGTTTTGCTGATTTTGAGACATCATTTTTCGGGGCTCGATTTTTGTGACATAAAAAATTTCATTTTTTTTTTAAATTCCATGTTTTGGGAAGTCAAAAAATAACATGTTAAGCACTTATGAGTCATTTGATTTGTTTTTCGGACACTAATTTTAGCTTATTTTGAGACGTCATTTTGTAGTGCTTTCGTGACACAAAAAAATTCATTTTTTTTGAAATTTTAAGTTTTGTGAAGTCAAAAAATAACATATTAAGAACTTTGGAGTCATTTGCTTTGTTTTTCGGACACTAATTTTTGCTTATTTTGAGACGATATTTTTCGGTGCTCGATTTTCGTGACCCGAAAAGTTTCCTTATTTTTTATATTTTATGTTTTGGGAAGTCAAAAAAACAACATGTCAAGCACTTAGGAGTTATTTGTTTTGTTTTTTCTGACCCTGATTTAGCTTATTTTGAGACGTCATTTTTCGGCGCTCAATTTTCGTGTCCCGAAAAGTTTCATTTTTTTTGAAATTTAATGTTTTGGGAAGTCAAAAAATAACATATTAAGCACTTAGGAGTCATGTGCTTTGTTTGCGCACACTAATTTTAGCTTGTTTTGAGACGTCATTTTTCGTTGCTCGATTTTCGGGACACAAAAAAAATCTTTTTTTTTTTTTAAATTATAAGTTTTGGGAAGTCAAAAAATAACATATTAAGCACTTAGGAGTCATTTGTTTTGTTTTTTCTAACCCTGATTTAGCTTATTTTGAGACGTTATATTTCGGGGCTCGATTTTCCTGACCCGAAAAATTTCCTTTTTTTTGAAATTTCATGTTTTGGGAAGTCAAAAAATAAGATATTAAGCACTTAGGAGTCATTTGCTTTGTTTTTCGGACACTTGTTTTAGCTTATTTTGACACGTCATTTTGTAATGCTTTGGTGACACAAAAAATTTCCTTTTTATTGAAATTTTAAGTTTTGTGAAGTCAAAAAATAACATATTAAGCACTTAGGAGTCATTTGCTTTGTTTTTCGGATACTAATTTTTGCTTATTTTGAGATGATATTTTTCGGTGCTCGATTTTCGTTATCCTAAAAGATTCCTTTTTTTTTGATATTTTATGTTTTGGGAAGTCAAAAAATACCGTGTTAAGCACTTAGGAGTCATTTGTTTTGTTTTTTCTGACCCTTATTTAGCTTATTTTGATACGTTATATTTCGGGGCTCGATTTTCGTGACAGGAAAAATTTGTTTTTTTTTTAAATTTCATGTTTTGGGAAGTCAAAAAAAAACATATTAAGCACTTAGGAGTCATTTGCTTTATTTTTCGGTCACTTATTTAAGCTTATTTTGATACGTCATTTTGCAGTGCTCGATTTTCGTGACAAAAAAAATTTCCTTTTTTTTTGAAACTTTAAGTTTTGGGAAGTCAATAAATACCAAGTTAAGCACTTAGGAGTCATTTGCTTTGTTTTTTCTGACCCTGATTTAGCTTATTTTGAGACGTTATATTTCGGGGCTCGATTTTCGTGACACAAAAAAAATCTTTTTTTTTTTTTTAAATTATAAGTTTTGGGAAGTCAAAAAATAACATATTAAGCACTTATGAGTCATTTGATTTGTTTTTCGGACACTAATTTTAGCTTATTTTGAGACGTCATTTTGTAGTGCTTTCGTAACAAAAAAAAATTAATTTTTTTTGAAATTTTAAGTTTCGTGAAGTCAAAAAATAACATATTAAGAACTTTGGAGTCATTTGCTTTGTTTTTCGGACACTAATTTTTGCTTATTTTGAGACGATATTTTTCGGTGCTCGATTTTCGTGACCCGAAAAGTTTCCTTATTTTTTATATTTTATGTTTTGGGAAGTCAAAAAAACAACATGTTAAGCACTTAGGAGTTATTTGTTTTGTTTTTTCTGACCCTGATTTAGCTTATTTTGAGACGTCATTTTTTGGCGCTCAATTTTCGTGTCCCGAAAAGTTTTATTTTTTTTTTAAATTTAATGTTTTGGGAAGTCAAAAAATAACATATTAAGCACTTAGGAGTCATTTGCTTTGTTTTCGGACACTAATTTTAGCTTATTTTGAGACGTCATTTTTCGGTGCTCGATTTTTGGGACACAAAAAAAATCTTTTTTTTTTTAAATTATAAGTTTTGGGAAGTCAAAAAATAACATATTAAGCACTTAGGAGTCATTTGTTTTGTTTTTTCTGACCCTGATTTAGCTTATTTTGAGACGTTATATTTCGGGGCTCGATTTTCCTGACCCGAAAAATTTCCTTTTTTTTGAAATTTCATGTTTTGGGAAGTCAAAAAATAAGATATTAAGCACTTAGGAGTCATTTGCTTTGTTTTTCGGACACTTGTTTTAGCTTATCTTGACACGTCATTTTGTAATGCTTTGGTGACACAAAAAAATTCCTTTTTATTGAAATTTTAAGTTTTGTGATGTAAAAAAATAACATATTAAGCACTTAGGAGTCATTTGCTTTGTTTTTCGGATACTAATTTTTGCTTATTTTGAGATGATATTTTTCGGTGCTCGATTTCCGTTATCCTAAAAGATTCCTTTTTTTTTTGATATTTTATGTTTTGGGAAGTCAAAAAATACCGTGTTAAGCACTTAGGAGTCATTTGTTTTGTTTTTTCTGACACTTATTTAGCTTATTTTGATACGTTATATTTCGGGGCTCGATTTTCGTGACAGGAAAAATTTGTTTTTTTTTTAAATTTCATGTTTTGGGAAGTCAAAAAAAAACATATTAAGCACTTAGGAGTCATTTGCTTTGTTTTTCGGTCACTTATTTAAGCTTATTTTGGTACGTCATTTTGCAGTGATCGATTTTCGTGACAAAAAAAATTTCCTTTTTTTTTGAAACTTTAAGTTTTGGGAAGTCAAAAAATACCATGTTAAGCACTTAGGAGTCATTTGCTTTGTTTTTTCTGACCCTGATTTAGCTTATTTTGAGACGTTATATTTCGGGGCTTGATTTTCGTGACACAAAAAAAATCTTTTTTTTTTTTTAAATTATAAGTTTTGGGAAGTCAAAAAATAACATATTAAGCACTTAGGAGTTATTTGCTTTGTTTTTCGGACACTAATTTTAGCTTATTTTGAGACGTCATTTTGCCGTGTTCGATTTTCGTGACACAAAATGTTTCCTTTTTTTTTTTAAATTTCAAGTTTTGGGAAGTAAAAAAATAACATATTAAGCACTCAGGAGTCATTTGCTTAGTTTTTCCGACACTTATTTTAGCTTATTTTGATACGTCATTTTGCAGTGCTCGATTTTCGTGACAAAAAAAATTTCCTTTTTTTTGAAACTTTAAGTTTTGGGAAGTCAAAAAATACCATGTTAAGCACTTAGGATCCATTTGCTTTGTTTTCGGACACCCTGGTTTTGCTGATTTTGAGACATCATTTTTCGGGGCTCGATTTTTGTGACATGAAAAATTTCATTTTTTTTTTAAATTCCATGTTTTGGGAAGTCAAAAAATAACATGTTAAGCACTTATGAGTCATTTGATTTGTTTTTCGGACACTAATTTTAGCTTATTTTGAGACGTCATTTTGTAGTGCTTTCGTGACACAAAAAAATTAATTTTTTTTGAAATTTTAAGTTTTGTGAAGTCAAAAAATAACATATTAAGAACTTTGGAGTCATTTGCTTTATTTTTCGGACACTAATTTTTGCTTATTTTGAGACGATATTTTTCGGTGCTCGATTTTCGTGACCCGAAAAGTTTCCTTATTTTTTATATTTTATGTTTTGGGAAGTCAAAAAAACAACATGTTAAGCACTTAGGAGTTATTTGTTTTGTTTTTTCTGACCCTGATTTAGCTTATTTTGAGACGTCATTTTTTGGCGCTCAATTTTCGTGTCCCGAAAAGTTTTATTTTTTTTGAAATTTAATGTTTTGGGAAGTCAAAAAATAACATATTAAGCACTTAGGAGTCATTTGCTTTGTTTTCGGACACTAATTTTAGCTTATTTTGAGACGTCATTTTTCGGTGCTCGATTTTCGGGACACAAAAAAAATCTTTTTTTTTTTAAATTATAAGTTTTGGGAAGTCAAAAAATAACATATTAAGCACTTAGGAGTCATTTGTTTTGTTTTTTCTGACCCTGATTTAGCTTATTTTGAAACGTTATATTTCGGGGCACGATTTTCCTGACCCGAAAAATTTCCTTTTTTTTGAAATTTCATGTTTTGGGAAGTCAAAAAATAAGATATTAAGCACTTAGGAGTCATTTGCTTTGTTTTTCGGACACTTGTTTTAGCTTATCTTGACACGTCATTTTGTAATGCTTTGGTGACACAAAAAATTTCCTTTTTATTGAAATTTTAAGTTTTGTGATGTAAAAAAATAACATATTAAGCACTTAGGAGTTATTTGCTTTATTTTTCGGATTCTAATTTTTGCTTATTTTGAGATGATATTTTTCTGTGCTCGATTTCCGTTATCCTAAAAGATTCCTTTTTTTTTTGATTTTTTATGTTTTGGGAAGTCAAAAAATACCGTGTTAAGCACTTAGGAGTCATTTGTTTTGTTTTTTCTGACACTAATTTAGCTTATTTTGATACGTTATATTTCGGGGCTCGATTTTCGTGACAGGAAAAATTTGTTTTTTTTTTAAATTTCATGTTTTGGGAAGTAAAAAAAAAACATATTAAGCACTTAGGAGTCATTTGCTTTGTTTTTCGGTCACTTATTTAAGCTTATTTTGATACGTCATTTTGCAGTGCTCGATTTTCGTGACAAAAAAAATTTCCTTTTTTTTGAAACTTTAAGTTTTGGGAAGTCAAAAAATACCATGATAAGCACTTAGGAGTCATTTGCTTTGTTTTTTCTGACCCTGATTTAGCTTATTTTGAGACGTTATATTTCGGGGCTCGATTTTCGTGACACAAAAAAAATCTTATTTTTTTTTTAAATTATAAGTTTTGGGAAGTCAAAAAATAACATATTAAGCACTTAGGAGTTTTTTGCTTTGTTTTTCGGACACTAATTTTAGCTTATTTTGAGACGTCATTTTGCCTTGTTCGAATTTCGTGACACAAAATGTTTCCTTTTTTTTTTTAAATTTAAAGTTTTGGGAAGTAAAAAAATAACATATTAAGCACTTAGGAGTCATTTGCTTAGTTTTTCCGACACTTATTTTAGCTTATTTTGATACGTCATTTTGCAGTGCTCGATTTTCGTGACAAAAAAAATTTCCTTTTTTTTGAAACTTTAAGTTTTGGGATGTCAAAAAATACCATGTTAAGCACTTAGGATCCATTTGCTTTGTTTTCGGACACCCTGGTTTTGCTGATTTTGAGACATCATTTTTCGGGGCTCGATTTTTGTGACATGAAAAATTTCATTTTTTTTTTAAATTCCATGTTTTGGGAAGTCAAAAAATAACATGTTAAGCACTTATGAGTCATTTAATTTGTTTTTCGGACACTAATTTTAGCTTATTTTGAGACGTCATTTTGTAGTGCTTTCGTGACACAAAAAAATTAATTTTTTTTTGACATTTTAAGTTTTGTGAAGTCAAAAAATAACATATTAAGAACTTTGGAGTCATTTGCTTTATTTTTCGGACACTAATTTTTGCTTATTTTGAGACGATATTTTTCGGTGCTCGATTTTCGTGACCCGAAAAGTTTCCTTATTTTTTATATTTTATGTTTTGGGAAGTCAAAAAAACAACATGTTAAGCACTTAGGAGTTATTTGTTTTGTTTTTTCTGACCCTGATTTAGCTTATTTTGAGACGTCATTTTTTGGCGCTCAATTTTCGTGTCCCGAAAAGTTTTATTTTTTTTGAAATTTAATGTTTTGGGAAGTCAAAAAATAACATATTAAGCACTTAGGAGTCATTTGCTTTGTTTTCGGACACTAATTTTAGCTTATTTTGAGACGTCATTTTTCGGTGCTCGATTTTCGGGACACAAAAAAAATCTTTTTTTTTTTAAATAATAAGTTTTGGGAAGTCAAAAAATAACATATTAAGCACTTAGGAGTCATTTGCTTTGTTTTCGGACACTAATTTTAGCTTATTTTGAGACGTCATTTTTCGGTGCTCGATTTTCGGGACACAAAAAAAATCTTTTTTTTTTTAAATTATAAGTTTTGGGAAGTCAAAAAATAACATATTAAGCACTTAGGAGTCATTTGTTTTGTTTTTTCTGACCCTGATTTAGCTTATTTTGAGACGTTATATTTCGGGGCTCGATTTTCCTGACCCGAAAAATTTCCTTTTTTTTGAAATTTCATGTTTTGGGAAGTCAAAAAATAAGATATTAAGCACTTAGGAGCCATTTGCTTTGTTTTTCGGTCACTTGTTTTAGCTTATCTTGACACGTCATTTTGTAATGCTTGGGTGTCAAAAAAAATTTCCTTTTTATTGAAATTTTAAGTTTTGTGATGTAAAAAAATAACATATTAAGCACTTAGGAGTCATTTGCTTTGTTTTTCGGATACTAATTTTTGCTTATTTTGAGATGATATTTTTCGTAGCTCGATTTCCGTTATCCTAAAAGATTCCTTTTTTTTTTGATATTTTATGTTTTGGGAAGTCAAAAAATACCGTGTTAAGCACTTAGGAGTCATTTGTTTTGTTTTTTCTGACACTTATTTAGCTTATTTTGATACGTTATATTTCGGGGCTCGATTTTCGTGACAGGAAAAATTTGTTTTTTTTTTAAAGTTCATGTTTTGGGGAGTAAAAAAAAAACATATTAAGCACTTAGGAGTCATTTGCTTTGTTTTTCTGTCACTTGTTTAAGCGTATTTGGATACGTCATTTTGCAGTGCGCGTTTTTCGTGACAAAAAAAATTTCCTTTTTTTTTGAAACTTTAAGTTTTGGGAAGTCAAAAAATACCATGTTAAGCACTTAGGAGTCATTTGCTTTGTTTTTTCTGACCCTTATTTAGCTTATTTTGAGACGTTATATTTCGGGGCTCGATTTTCGTGACACAAAAAAAATATTTTTTTTTTTTTAAATTATAAATTTTGGGAAGTCAAAAAATAACATATTAAACACTTAGGAGTTATTTGCTTTGTTTTTCGGACACTAATTTTAGCTTATTTTGAGACGTCATTTTGCCGTGTTCGATTTTCGTGACACAAAATGTTTCCTTTTTTTTTTAAATTTCAAGTTTTGGGAAGTAAAAAAATAACATATTAAGCACTTAGGAGTCATTTGCTTAGTTTTTCCGACACTTATTTTAGCTTATTTTGATACGTCATTTTGCAGTGCTCGATTTTCGTGACAAAAAAAATTTCCTTTTTTTTGAAACTTTAAGTTTTGGGAAGTCAAAAAATACCATGTTAAGCACTTAGAAGCCATTTGCTTTGTTTTCGGACACCCTGGTTTTGCTGATTTTGAGACATCATTTTTCGGGGCTCGATTTTTGTGACATGAAAAATTTCATTTTTTTTTTAAATTCCATGTTTTGGGAAGTCAAAAAATAACATGTTAAGCACTTATGAGTCATTTGATTTGTTTTTCGGACACTAATTTTAGCTTATTTTGAGACGTCATTTTGTAGTGCTTTCGTGACACAAAAAAATTAATTTTTTTTGAAATTTTAAGTTTTGTGAAGTCAAAAAATAACATATTAAGAACTTTGGAGTCATTTGCTTTATTTTTCGGACACTAATTTTTGCTTATTTTGAGACGATATTTTTCGGTGCTCGATTTTCGTGACCCGAAAATTTTCCTTATTTTTTATATTTTATGTTTTGGGAAGTAAAAAAAACAACATGTTAAGCACTTAGGAGTTATTTGTTTTGTTTTTTCTGACCCTGATTTAGCTTATTTTGAGACGTCATTTTTTGGCGCTCAATTTTCGTGTCCCGAAAAGTTTTATTTTTTTTGAAATTTAATGTTTTGGGAAGTCAAAAAATAACATATTAAGCACTTAGGAGTCATTTGCTTTGTTTTCGGACACTAATTTTAGCTTATTTTGAGACGTCATTTTTCGGTGCTCGATTTTCGGGACACAAAAAAAATCCTTTTTTTTTTAAATAATAAGTTTTGGGAGGTCAAAAAATAACATATTAAGCACTGAGGAGTCATTTGTTTTGTTTTTTCTGACCCTGATTTAGCTTATTTTGAGACGTTATATTTCGGGGCTCGATTTTCCTGACCCGAAAAATTTCCTTTTTTTTGAAATTTCATGTTTTGGGAAGTCAAAAAATAAGATATTAAGCACTTTAGGAGTCATTTGCTTTGATTTTCGGACACTTGTTTTAGCTTATTTTGACACGTCATTTTGTAATGCTTTGGTGACACAAAAAATTTCCTTTTTATTGAAATTTTTAGTTTTGTGATGTAAAAAAATTACATATTAAGCACTTAGGAGTCATTTGCTCTGTTTTTCGGATACTAATTTTTGCTTATTTTGAGATGATATTTTTCGGTGCTCGATTTCCGTTATCCTAAAAGATTCCTTTTTTTTTTGATATTTTATGTTTTGGGAAGTCAAAAAATACCGTGTTAAGCACTTAGGAGTCATTTGTTTTGTTTTTTCTGACACTTATTTAGCTTATTTTTATACGTTATATTTCGGGGCTCGATTTTCGTGACAGGAAAAATTTGTTTTTTTTTGAAATTTCATGTTTTGGGAAGTCAAAAAAAAAACATATTAAGCACTTAGGAGTCATTTGCTTTGTTTTTCGGTCACTTATTTAAGCTTATTTTGATACGTCATTTTGCAGTGCTCGATTTTCGTGACAAAAAAAATTTCATTTTTTTTTGAAACTTTAAGTTTTGGGAAGTAAAAAAATACCATGTTAAGCACTTAGAAGTCATTTGCTTTGTTTTTTCTGACCCTGATTTAGCTTATTTTGAGACGTTATATTTCGGGGCTCGATTTTCGTGACACAAAAAAAAACTTTTTTTTTTTTAAATTATAAGTTTTGGGAAGTCAAAAAATAACATATTAAGCACTTAGGAGCGATTTGCTTTGTTTTTCGGACACTCATTTTAGCTGATTTTGAGACGTCATTTTGCCGTGTTCGATTTTCGTGACACAAAACGTTTCCTTTTTTTTTTAAATTTCAAGTTTTGGGAAGTAAACAAATAACATATTAAGCACTTAGGAGTCATTTGCTTAGTTTTTCCGACACTTATTTTAGCTTATTTTGATACGTCATTTTGCAGTGCTCGATTTTCGTGACAAAAAAAATTTCCTTTTTTTTGAAACTTTAAGTTTTGGGAAGTCAAAAAATACCATGTTAAGCACTTAGAAGGCATTTGCTTTGTTTTCGGACACCCTGGTTTTGCTGATTTTGAGACATCATTTTTCGGGGCTCGATTTTTGTGACATGAAAAATTTCATTTTTTTTTTAAATTCCATGTTTTGGGAAGTCAAAAAATAACATGTTAAGCACTTATGAGTCATTTGATTTGTTTTTCGGACACTAATTTTAGCTTATTTTGAGACGTCATTTTGTAGTGCTTTCGTGACACAAAAAAATTAATTTTTTTTGAAATTTTAAGTTTTGTGAAGTCAAAAAATAACATATTAAGAACTTTGGAGTCATTTGCTTTTTTTTTCGGTGACTAATTTTTTCTTCTTTTGAGACGATATTTTTCGGTGCTCGCTTTTCGTGACCTGAAAATTTTCCTTATTTCTTAACTATTATGTTTTGGGAAGTCAATCGAACAACATGTTAAGCACTTAGGAGTTATTTGTTTTGTTTTTTCTGACCCTGATTTAGCTTATTTTGAGACGTCATTTTTTGGCGCTCAATTTTCGTGTCCCGAAAAGTTTTATTTTTTTTGAAATTTAATGTTTTGGGAAGTCAAAAAATAACATATTAAGCACTTAGGAGTCATTTGCTTTGTTTTCGGACACTAATTTTAGCTTATTTTGAGACGTCATTTTTCGGTGCTCGATTTTCGGGACACAAAAAAAATCTTTTTTTTTTTAAATAATAAGTTTTGGGAAGTCAAAAAATAACATATTAAGCACTTAGGAGTCATTTGTTTTGTTTTTTCTGACCCTGATTTAGCTTATTTTGAGACGTTATATTTCGGGGCTCGATTTTCCTGACCCGAAAAATTTCCTTTTTTTTGAAATTTCATGTTTTGGGAAGTCAAAAAATAAGATATTAAGCACTTTAGGAGTCATTTGCTTTGATTTTCGGACACTTGTTTTAGCTTATTTTGACACGTCATTTTGTAATGCTTTGGTTCCACAAAAAATTTCCTTTTTATTGAAATTTTTAGTTTTGTGATGTAAAAAAATTACATATTAAGCACTTAGGAGTCATTTGCTCTGTTTTTCGGATACTAATTTTTGCTTATTTTGAGATGATATTTTTCGGTGCTCGATTTCCGTTATCCTAAAAGATTCCTTTTTTTTTTGATATTTAATGTTTTGGGAAGTCAAAAAATACCGTGTTAAGCACTTAGGAGTCATTTGTTTTGTTTTTTCTGACACTTATTTAGCTTATTTTTATACGTTATATTTCGGGGCTCGATTTTCGTGACAGGAAAAATTTGTTTTTTTTTGAAATTTCATGTTTTGGGGAGTCAAAAAAAAAACATATTAAGCACTTAGGAGTCATTTGCTTTGTTTTTCGGTCACTTATTTAAGCTTATTTTGATACGTCATTTTGCAGTGCTCGATTTTCGTGACAAAAAAAATTTCATTTTTTTTTGAAACTTTAAGTTTTGGGAAGTAAAAAAATACCATGTTAAGCACTTAGAAGTCATTTGCTTTGTTTTTTCTGACCCTGATTTAGCTTATTTTGAGTCGTTGTCTTTCGGGGCTCGATTTTCGTGACACAAAAAAAAACTTTTTTTTTTTTAAATTATAAGTTTTGGGAATTCAAAAAATAACATATTAAGCACTTAGGAGTCATTTGCTTTGTTTTTCGGACACTAATTTTAGCTTATTTTGAGACGTCATTTTGCCGTGTTCGATTTTCGTGACACAAAATGTTTCCTTTTTTTTTTAAATTTCAAGTTTTGGGAAGTAAAAAAATAACATATTAAGCACTTAGGAGTCATTTGCTTAGTTTTTCCGACACTTATTTTAGCTTATTTTGATACGTCATTTTGCAGTGCTCGATTTTCGTGACAAAAAAAATTTCCTTTTTTTTGAAACTTTAAGTTTTGGGAAGTCAAAAAATACCATGTTAAGCACTTAGAAGCCATTTGCTTTGTTTTCGGACACCCTGGTTTTGCTGATTTTGAGACATCATTTTTCGGGCTCGATTTTTGTGACATGAAAAATTTCATTTTTTTTTTAAATTCCATGTTTTGGGAAGTCAAAAAATAACATGTTAAGCACTTATGAGTCATTTGATTTGTTTTTCGGACACTAATTTTAGCTTATTTTGAGACGTCATTTTGTAGTGCTTTCGTGACACAAAAAAATTAATTTTTTTTGAAATTTTAAGTTTTGTGAAGTCAAAAAATAACATATTAAGAACTTTGGAGTCATTTGCTTTATTTTTCGGACACTAATTTTTTCTTATTTTGAGACGATATTTTTCGGTGCTCGATTTTCGTGACCCGAAAATTTTCCTTATTTTTTATATTTTATGTTTTGGGAAGTCAAAAAAACAACATGTTAAGCACTTAGGAGTTATTTGTTTTGTTTTTTCTGACCCTGATTTAGCTTATTTTGAGACGTCATTTTTTGGCGCTCAATTTTCGTGTCCCGAAAAGTTTTATTTTTTTTAAATTTAATGTTTTGGGAAGTCAAAAAATAACATATTAAGCACTTAGGAGTCTTTTGCTTTGTTTTCGGACACTAATTTTAGCTTATTTTGAGACGTCATTTTTCGGTGCTCGATTTTCGGGACACAAAAAAAATCTTTTTTTTTTTAAATAATAAGTTTTGGGAAGTCAAAAAATAACATATTAAGCACTTAGGAGTCATTTGTTTTGTTTTTTCTGACCCTGATTTAGCTTATTTTGAGACGTTATATTTCGGGGCTCGATTTTCCTGACCCGAAAAATTTCCTTTTTTTTGAAATTTCATGTTTTGGGCTGTCACAAAATAAGATATTAAGCACTTTAGGAGTCATTTGCTTTGTTTTTCGGACACTTGTTTTAGCTTATTTTGACACGTCATTTTGTAATGCTTTGGTGACACAAAAAATTTCCTTTTTATTGAAATTTTTAGTTTTGTGATGTAAAAAAATTACATATTAAGCACTTAGGAGTCATTTGCTCTGTTTTTCGGATACTAATTTTTGCTTATTTTGAGATGATATTTTTCGGTGCTCGATTTCCGTTATCCTAAAAGATTCCTTTTTTTTTTGATATTTTATGTTTTGGGAAGTCAAAAAATACCGTGTTAAGCACTTAGGAGTCATTTGTTTTGTTTTTTCTGACACTTATTTAGCTTATTTTGATACGTTATATTTCGGGGCTCGATTTTCGTGACAGGAAAAATTTGTTTTTTTTTTAAATTTCATGTTTTGGGAAGTCAAAAAAAAAACATATTAAGCACTTAGGTGTCATTTGCTTTGTTTTTCGGTCACTTATTTAAGCTTATTTTGATACGTCATTTTGCAGTGCTCGATTTTCGTGACAAAAAAAATTTCATTTTTTTTTGAAACTTTAAGTTTTGGGAAGTAAAAAAATACCATGTTAAGCACTTAGAATTTATTTTCTTTGTTTTTTCTGACCCTGATTTAGCTTATTTTGGGACTTTATATTTTGGGGCTCGATTTCCTTGAAAAAAAAAAAACCTTTTTTTTTTTTAAATTATAAGTTTTGGGAAGTCAAAAAATAACATATTAAGCACTTAGGAGTTATTTGCTTTGTTTTTCGGACACTAATTTTAGCATATTTTGAGACGTCATTTTGCCGTGTTCGATTTTCGTGACACAAAATGTTTCCTTTTTTTTTTAAATTTCAAGTTTTGGGAAGTAAAAAAATAACATATTAAGCACTTAGGAGTCATTTGCTTAGTTTTTCCGACACTTATTTTAGCTTATTTTGATACGTCATTTTGCAGTGCTCGATTTTCGTGACAAAAAAAATTTCCTTTTTTTTGAAACTTTAAGTTTTGGGAAGTCAAAAAATACCATGTTAAGCACTTAGAAGCCATTTGCTTTGTTTTCGGACACCCTGGTTTTGCTGATTTTGAGACATCATTTTTCGGGGCTCGATTTTTGTGACATGAAAAATTTCATTTTTTTTTTAAATTCCATGTTTTGGGAAGTCAAAAAATAACATGTTAAGCACTTATGAGTCATTTGATTTGTTTTTCGGACACTAATTTTAGCTTATTTTGAGACGTCATTTTGTAGTGCTTTCGTGACGCAAAAAAATTAATTTTTTTTGAAATTTTATGTTTTGTTAAGTCAAAAATTAACATATTAAGAACTTTGGAGTCATTTGCTTTATTTTTCGGACACTAATTTTTGCTTATTTTGAGACGATATTTTTCGGTGCTCGATTTTCGTGACCCGAAAAGTTTCCTTATTTTTTATATTTTATGTTTTGGGAAGTCAAAAAAACAACATGTTAAGCACTTAGGAGTTATTTGTTTTGTTTTTTCTGACCCTGATTTAGCTTATTTTGAGACGTCATTTTTTGGCGCTCAATTTTCGTGTCCCGAAAAGTTTTATTTTTTTTGAAATTTAATGTTTTGGGAAGTCAAAAAATAACATATTAAGCACTTAGGAGTGATTTGCTTTGTTTTCGGACACTAATTTTAGCTTATTTTGAGACGTCATTTTTCGGTGCTCGTTATTCGGGACACAAAAAAAATCTTTTTTTTTTTAAATTATAAGTTTTAGGAAGTCAAAAAATAACATATTAAGCACTTAGGAGTCATTTGCTTTGTTTTCGGACACTAATTTTAGCTTATTTTGAGACGTCATTTTTCGGTGCTCGATTTTCGGGACACAAAAAAAATCTTTTTTTTTTTAATTATAAGTTTTGGGAATGCAAAAAATAACATATTAAGCACTTAGGAGTCATTTGTTTTGTTTTTTCTGACCCTGATTTAGCTTATTTTGAGACGTTATATTTCGGGGCTCGATTTTCCTGACCCGAAAAATTTCCTTTTTTTTGAAATTTCATGTTTTGGGAAGTCAAAAAATAAGATATTAAGCACTTAGGAGTCATTTGCTTTGTTTTTCGGACACTTGTTTTAGCTTATCTTGACACGTCATTTTGTAATGCTTTGGTGACACAAAAAATTTCCTTTTTATTGAAATTTTAAGTTTTGTGATGTAAAAAAATAACATATTAAGCACTTAGGAGTCATTTGCTTTGTTTTTCGGATACTAATTTTTGCTTATTTTGAGATGATATTTTTCGTTGCTCGATTTCCGTTATCCTAAAAGATTCCTTTTTTTTTTGGTATTTTATGTTTTGGGAAGTCAAAAAATACCGTGTTAAGCACTTAGGAGTCATTTGTTTTGTTTTTTCTGACACTTATTTAGCTTATTTTGATACGTTATATTTCGGGGCTCGATTTTCGTGACAGGAAAAATTTGTTTTTTTTTTAAATTTCATGTTTTGGGAAGTAAAAAAAAAACATATTAAGCACTTAGGAGTCATTTGCTTTGTTTTTCGGTCACTTATTTAAGCTTATTTTTATACGTCATTTTGCAGTGCTCGATTTTCGTGACAAAAAAAATTTCCTTTTTTTGAAACTTTAAGTTTTGGGAAGTCAAAAAATACCATGTTAAGCATTTAGGAGTCATTTGCTTTGTTTTTTCTGACCCTGATTTAGCTTATTTTGAGACGTTATATTTCGGGGCTCGATTTTCGTGACACAAAATTTTTTTTTTTTTTTTTTAAATTATAAATTTTGGGAAGTCAAAAAATAACATATTAAGCACTTAGGAGTTATTTGCTTTGTTTTTCGGACACTAATTTTAGCTTATTTTGAGACGTCATTTTGCTGTGTTCGATTTTCGTGACACAAAATGTTTCCTTTTTTTTTTTAAATTTCAAGTTTTGGGAAGTAAAAAAATAACATATTAAGCACTTAGGAGTCATTTGCTTAGTTTTTCCGACACTTATTTTAGCTTATTTTGATAGGTCATTTTGCAGTGCTCGATTTTCGTGACAAAAAAAATTTCCTTTTTTTTGAAACTTTAAGTTTCGGGAAGTCAAAAAATACCATGTTAAGCACTTAGAAGCCATTTGCTTTGTTTTCGGACACCCTGGTTTTGCTGATTTTGAGACCATTTTTCGGGGCTCGATTTTTGTGACATGAAAAATTTCATTTTTTTTTAAATTCCATGTTTTGGGAAGTCAAAAAATAACATGTTAAGCACTTATGAGTCATTTGATTTGTTTTTCGGACACTAATTTTAGCTTATTTTGAGACGTCATTTTGTAGTGCTTTCGTGACACAAAAAAATTAATTTTTTTTGAAATTTTAAGTTTTGTGAAGTCAAAAAATAACATATTAAGAACTTTGGAGTCATTTGCTTTATTTTTCGGACACTAATTTTTGCTTATTTTGAGACGATATTTTTCGGTGCTCGATTTTCGTGACCCGAAAAGTTTCCTTATTTTTTATATTTTATGTTTTGGGAAGTCAAAAAAACAACATGTTAAGCACTTAGGAGTTATTTGTTTTGTTTTTTCTGACCCTGATTTAGTTTATTTTGAGACGTCATTTTTTGGCGCTCAATTTTCGTGTCCCGAAAAGTTTTATTTTTTTTTAAATTTAATGTTTTGGGAAGTCAAAAAATAACATATTAAGCACTTAGGAGTCATTTGCTTTGTTTTCGGACACTAATTTTAGCTTATTTTGAGACGTCATTTTTCGGTGCTCGATTTTCGGGACACAAAAAAAATCTTTTTTTTTTTAAATAATAAGTTTTGGGAAGTCAAAAAATAACATATTAAGCACTTAGGAGTCATTTGTTTTGTTTTTTCTGACCCTGATTTAGCTTATTTTGAGACGTTATATTTCGGGGCTCGATTTTCCTGACCCGAAAAATTTCCTTTTTTTTGAAATTTCATGTTTTGGGAAGTCAAAAAATAAGATATTAAGCACTTTAGGAGTCATTTGCTTTGATTTTCGGACACTTGTTTTAGCTTATTTTGACACGTCATTTTGTAATGCTTTGGTGACACAAAAAATTTCCTTTTTATTGAAATTTTTAGTTTTGTGATGTAAAAAAATTACATATTAAGCACTTAGGAGTCATTTGCTCTGTTTTTCGGATACTAATTTTTGCTTATTTTGAGATGATATTTTTCGGTGCTCGATTTCCGTTATCCTAAAAGATTCCTTTTTTTTTTGATATTTTATGTTTTGGGAAGTCAAAAAATACCGTGTTAAGCACTTAGGAGTCATTTGTTTTGTTTTTTCTGACACTTATTTAGCTTATTTTTATACGTTATATTTCGGGGCTCGATTTTCGTGACAGGAAAAATTTGTTTTTTTTTGAAATTTCATGTTTTGGGAAGTAAAAAAAAAACATATTAAGCACTTAGGAGTCATTTGCTTTGTTTTTCGGTCAATTATTTAAGCTTATTTTGATACGTCATTTTGCAGTGCTCGATTTTCGTGACAAAAAAAATTTCCTTTTTTTTTGAAACTTTAAGTTTTGGGAAGTCAAAAAATACCATGTTAAGCACTTAGAAGTCATTTGCTTTGTTTTTTCTGACCCTGATTTAGCTTATTTTGAGACGTTATATTTCGGGGCTCGATTTTCGTGACACAAAAAAAATCTTTTTTTTTTTTAAATTATAAGTTTTGGGAAGTCAAAAAATAACATATTAAGCACTTAGGAGTTATTTGCTTTGTTTTTCGGACACTAATTTTAGCTTATTTTGAGACGTCATTTTGCCGTGTTCGATTTTCGTGACACAAAATGTTTCCTTTTTTTTTTAAATTTCAAGTTTTGGGAAGTCAAAAAATAACATATTAAGCACTTAGGAGTCATTTGCTTAGTTTTTCGGACACTTATTTTAGCTTATTTTGATACGTCATTTTGCAGTGCTCGATTTTCGTGACAAAAAAAATTTCCTTTTTTTTGAAACTTTAAGTTTTGGGAAGTCAAAAAATAACATGTTAAGCACTTATGTGTCATTGGCTGTGTTTTCGGACACCCTGGTTTTGCTGATTTTGAGACATCATTTTTCGGGGCTCGATTTTTGTGACATAAAAAATTTCATATTTTTTTTAAATTCCATGTTTTGGGAAGTCAAAAAATAACATGTTAAGCACTTATGAGTCATTTGATTTATTTTCGGACACTAATTTTAGCTTATTTTGAGACGTCATTTTGTAGTGCTTTCGTGACACAAAAAAATTAATTTTTTTTGAAATTTTAAGTTTTGTGAAGTCAAAAAATAACATATTAAGAACTTTGGAGTCATTTGCTTTATTTTTCGGACACTAATTTTTGCTTATTTTGAGACGATATTTTTCGGTGCTCGATTTTCGTGACCCGAAAATTTTCCTTATTTTTTATATTTTATGTTTTGGGAAGTCAAAAAAACAACATGTTAAGCACTTAGGAGTTATTTGTTTTGTTTTTTCTGACCCTGATTTAGCTTATTTTGAGACGTCATTTTTTGGCGCTCAATTTTCGTGTCCCGAAAAGTTTTATTTTTTTTGAAATTTAATGTTTTGGGAAGTCAAAAAATAACATATTAAGCACTTAGGAGTCATTTGCTTTGTTTTCGGACACTAATTTTAGCTTATTTTGAGACGTCATTTTTCGGTGCCCGTTATTCGGGACACAAAAAAAATCTTTTTTTTTTTAAATTATAAGTTTTGGGAAGTCAAAAAATAACATATTAAGCACTTAGGAGTCATTTGCTTTGTTTTCGGACACTAATTTTAGCTTATTTTGAGACGTCATTTTTCGGTGCTCGATTTTCGGGACACAAAAAAAATCTTTTTTTTTTTAAATTATAAGTTTTGGGAATTCAAAAAATAACATATTAAGCACTTAGGAGTCATTTGTTTTGTTTTTTCTGAACCTGATTTAGCTTATTTTGAGACGTTATATTTCGGGGCTCGATTTTCCTGACCCGAAAAATTTCGTTTTTTTTGAAATTTCATGTTTTGGGAAGTCAAAAAATAAGATATTAAGCACTTAGGTATCATTTGCTTTGTTTTTCGGAAACTTGTTTTAGATTATCTTGACACGTAATTTTGTAATGCTTTGGTGACACAAAAAATTTCCCTTTTATTGAAATTTTAAGTTTTGTGATGTAAAAAAATAACATATTAAGCACTTAGGAGTCATTTGCTTTGTTTTTCGGATACTAATTTTTGCTTATTTTGAGATGATATTTTTCGTTGCTCGATTTCCGTTATCCTAAAAGATTCCTTTTTTTTTGATATTTTATGTTTTGGGAAGTCAAAAAATACCGTGTTAAGCACTTAGGAGTCATTTGTTTTGTTTTTTCTGACACTAATTTAGCTTATTTTGATACGTTATATTTCGGGGCTCGATTTTCGTGACAGGAAAAATTTGTTTTTTTTTTAAATTTCATGTTTTGGGAAGTAAAAAAAAAACATATTAAGCACTTAGGAGTCATTTGCTTTGTTTTTCGGTCACTTATTTAAGCTTATTTTTATACGTCATTTTGCAGTGCTCGATTTTCGTGACAAAAAAAATTTCCTTTTTTTTTGAAACTTTAAGTTTTGGGAAGTCAAAAAATACCATGTTAAGCACTTAGGAGTCATTTGCTTTGTTTTTTCTGACCCTGATTTAGCTTATTTTGAGACGTTATATTTCGGGGCTCGATTTTCGTGACACAAAAAATTTTTTTTTTTTTTTTTATATTATAAATTTTTGGAAGTCAAAAAATAACATATTAAGCACTTAGGAGTTATTTTCTTTGTTTTTCGCACACTTATTTTAGCTTATTTTGAGACGTCATTTTGCTGTGTTCGATTTTCGTGACACAAAATGTTTCCTTTTTTTTTTTAAATTTCAAGTTTTGGGAAGTAAAAAAATAACATATTAAGCACTTAGGAGTCATTTGCTTAGTTTTTCCGACACTTATTTTAGCTTATTTTGATAGGTCATTTTGCAGTGCTCGATTTTCGTGACAAAAAAAATTTCCTTTTTTTTGAAACTTTAAGTTTTGGGAAGTCAAAAAATACCATGTTAAGCACTTAGAAGCCATTTGCTTTGTTTTCGGACACCCTGGTTTTGCTGATTTTGAGCCCATTTTTCGGGTCTCGATTTTTGTGACATGAAAAATTTCATTTTTTTTTAAATTCCATGTTTTGGGAAGTCAAAAAATAACATGTTAAGCACTTATGAGTCATTTGATTTGTTTTTCGGACACTAATTTTAGCTTATTTTGAGACGTCATTTTGTAGTGCTTTCGTGACACAAAAAAATTAATTTTTTTTGAAATTTTAAGTTTTGTGAAGTCAAAAAATAACATATTAAGAACTTTGGAGTCATTTGCTTTATTTTTCGGACACTAATTTTTGCTTATTTTGAGACGATATTTTTCGGTGCTCGATTTTCGTGACCCGAAAATTTTCCTTATTTTTTATATTTTATGTTTTGGGAAGTCAAAAAAACAACATGTTAAGCACTTAGGAGTTATTTGTTTTGTTTTTTCTGAACCTGATTTAGCTTATTTTGAGACGTTATATTTCGGGGCTCGATTTTCCTGACCCGAAAAATTTCCTTTTTTTTGAAATTTCATGTTTTGGGAAGTCAAAAAATAAGATATTAAGCACTTAGGAGTCATTTGCTTTGTTTTTCGGACACTTGTTTTAGCTTATCTTGACATGTCATTTTGTAATGCTTTGGTGACACAAAAAATTTCCTTTTTATTGAAATTTTAAGTTTTGTGATGTAAAAAAATAACATATTAAGCACTTAGGAGTCATTTGCTTTGTTTTTCGGATACTAATTTTTGCTTATTTTGAGATGATATTTTTCGTTGCTCGATTTCCGTTATCCTAAAAGATTCCTTTTTTTTTTGATATTTTATGTTTTGGGAAGTCAAAAAATACCGTGTTAAGCACTTAGGAGTCATTTGTTTTGTTTTTTCTGACACTTATTTAGCTTATTTTGATACGTTATATTTCGGGGCTCGATTTTCGTGACAGGAAAAATTTGTTTTTTTTTTAAATTTCATGTTTTGGGAAGTAAAAAAAAAACATATTAAGCACTTAGGAGTCATTTGCTTTGTTTTTCGGTCACTTATTTAAGCTTATTTTGATACGTCATTTTGCAGTGCTCGATTTTCGTGACAAAAAAAATTTCCTTTTTTTTTGAAACTTTAAGTTTTGGGGAGTCAAAAAATACCATGTTAAGCACTTAGGAGTCATTTGCTTTGTTTTTTCTGACCCTGATTTAGCTTATTTTGAGACGTTGTATTTCGGGGCTCGATTTTCGTGACACAAAAAATTTTTTTTTTTTTTTTTAAATTATAAATTTTGGGAAGTCAAAAAATAACATATTAAGCACTTAGGAGTTATTTGCTTTGTTTTTCGGACACTAATTTTAGCTTATTTTGAGACGTCATTTTGCTGTGTTCGATTTTCGTGACACAAAATGTTTCCTTTTTTTTTTTAAATTTCAAGTTTTGGGAAGTAAAAAAATAACATATTAAGCACTTAGGAGTCATTTGCTTAGTTTTTCCGACACTTATTTTAGCTTATTTTGATAGGTCATTTTGCAGTGCTCGATTTTCGTGACAAAAAAAATTTCCTTTTTTTTGAAACTTTAAGTTTTGGGAAGTCAAAAAATACCATGTTAAGCACTTAGAAGCCATTTGCTTTGTTTTCGGACACCCTGGTTTTGCTGATTTTGAGACCATTTTTCGGGGCTCAATTTTCGTGTCCCGAAAAGTTTCATTTTTTTTGAAATTCCATGTTTTGGGAAGTCAAAAAATAACATGTTAAGCACTTATGAGTCATTTGATTTGTTTTTCGGACACTAATTTTAGCTTATTTTGAGACGTCATTTTGTAGTGCTTTCGTGACACAAAAAAATTAATTTTTTTTGAAATTTTAAGTTTTGTGAAGTCAAAAAATAACATATTAAGAACTTTGGAGTCATTTGCTTTATTTTTCGGACACTAATTTTTGCTTATTTTGAGACGATATTTTTCGGTGCTCGATTTTTGTGACCCGAAAAGTTTCCTTTTTTTTTATATTTTATGTTTTGGGAAGTCAAAAAAACAACATGTTAAGCACTTAGGAGTTATTTGTTTTGTTTTTTCTGACCCTGATTTAGCTTATTTTGAGACGTCATTTTTTGGCGCTCAATTTTCTTGTCCCGAAAAGTTTTATTTTTTTTTAAATTTAATGTTTTGGGAAGTCAAAAAATAACATATTAAGCACTTAGGAGTCATTTGCTTTGTTTTCGGACACTAATTTTAGCTTATTTTGAGACGTCATTTTTCGGTGCTCGATTTTCGGGACACAAAAAAAATCTTTTTTTTTTTAAATAATAAGTTTTGGGAAGTCAAAAAATAACATATTAAGCACTTAGGAGTCATTTGTTTTGTTTTTTCTGACCCTGATTTAGCTTATTTTGAGACGTTATATTTCGGGGCTCGATTTTCCTGACCCGAAAAATTTCCTTTTTTTTGAAATTTCATGTTTTGGGAAGTCAAAAAATAAGATATTAAGCACTTTAGGAGTCATTTGCTTTGATTTTCGGACACTTGTTTTAGCTTATTTTGACACGTCATTTTGTATTGCTTTGGTGACACAAAAAATTTCCTTTTTATTGAAATTTTTAGTTTTGTGATGTAAAAAAATTACATATTAAGCACTTAGGAGTCATTTGCTCTGTTTTTCGGATACTAATTTTTGCTTATTTTGAGATGATATTTTTCGGTGCTCGATTTCCGTTATCCTAAAAGATTCCTTTTTTTTTTGATATTTTATGTTTTGGGAAGTCAAAAAATACCGTGTTAAGCACTTAGGAGTCATTTGTTTTGTTTTTTCTGACACTTATTTAGCTTATTTTTATACGTTATATTTCGGGGCTCGATTTTCGTGACAGGAAAAATTTGTTTTTTTTTGAAATTTCATGTTTTGGGAAGTAAAAAAAAAAACATATTAAGCACTTAGGAGTCATTTGCTTTGTTTTTCGGTCACTTATTTAAGCTTATTTTGATACGTCATTTTGCAGTGCTCGATTTTCGTGACAAAAAAAATTTCATTTTTTTTTGAAACTTTAAGTTTTGGGAAGTCAAAAAATACCATGTTAAGCACTTAGAAGTCATTTGCTTTGTTTTTTCTGACCCTGATTTAGCTTATTTTGAGACGTTATATTTCGGGGCTCGATTTTCGTGAAACAAAAAAAAACTTTTTTTTTTTTAAATTATAAGTTTTGGGAAGTCAAAAAATAACATATTAAGCACTTAGGAGTCATTTGCTTTGTTTTTCGGACACTAATTTTAGCTTATTTTGAGACGTCATTTTGCCGTGTTCGATTTTCGTGACACAAAATGTTTCCTTTTTTTTTTAAATTTCAAGTTTTGGGAAGTCAAAAAATAACATATTAAGCACTTAGGAGTCATTTGCGTAGTTTTTCGGACACTTATTTTAGCTTATTTTGATACATCATTTTGCAGTGCTCGATTTTCGTGACAAAAAAACTTTCCTTTTTTTTGAAACTTTAAGTTTTGGGAAGTCAAAAAATACCATGTTAAGCACTTAGGAGCCATTTGCTTTGTTTTCGGACACCCTGGTTTTGCTGATTTTGAGACATCATTTTTCGGGGCTCGATTTTTGTGACATGAAAAATTTCATTTTTTTTTAAATTCCATGTTTTGGGAAGTCAAAAAATAACATGTTAAGCACTTAGGAGTCATTTGCTTTGTTTTCGGACACTAATTTTAGCTTATTTTGAGACGTCATTTTTCGGTGCTCGATTTTCGGGACACAAAAAAAATCTTTTTTTTTTTTAAATTATAAGTTTTGGGAAGTCAAAAAATAACATATTAAGCACTTAGGAGTCATTTGTTTTGTTTTTTCTGACCCTGATTTAGCTTATTTTGAGACGTTATATTTCGGGGCTCGATTTTCCTGACCCGAAAAATTTCCTTTTTTTTGAAATTTCATGTTTTGGGAAGTCAAAAAATAAGATATTAAGCACTTAGGAGTCATTTGCTTTGTTTTTCGGACACTTGTTTTAGCTTATTTTGACTCGTCATTTTGTAATGCTTTGGTGACACAAAAAATTTCCTTTTTATTGAAATTTTAAGTTTTGTGAAGTCAAAAAATAACATATTAAGCACTTAGGAGTCATTTGCTTTGTTTTTCGGATACTAATTTTTGCTTATTTTGAGATGATCTTTTTCGGTGCTCGATTTCCGTTATCCTAAAAGATTCCTTTTTTTTTTGATATTTTATGTTTTGGGAAGTCAAAAAATACCGTGTTAAGCACTTAGGAGTCATTTGTTTTGTTTTTTCTGACCCTTATTTAGCTTATTTTGATACGTTATATTTCGGGGCTCGATTTTCGTGACAGGAAAAATTTGTTTTTTTTTGAAATTTCATGTTTTGGGAAGTAAAAAAAAAACATATTAAGCACTTAGGAGTCATATGCTTTGTTTTTCGGTCACTTATTTTAGCTTATTTTGATACGTCATTTTGCAGTGCTCGATTTTCGTGACAAAAAAAATTTCCTTTTTTTTTGAAACTTTAAGTTTTGGGAAGTCAAAAAATACCATGTTAAGCACTTAGAAGTCATTTGCTTTGTTTTTTCTGACCCTGATTTAGCTTATTTTGAGACGTTATATTTCGGGGCTCGATTTTCGTGACACAAAAAAAAACTTTTTTTTTTTTAAATTATAAGTTTTGGGAAGTCAAAAAATAACATATTAAGCACTTAGGAGTCATTTGCTTTGTTTTTCGGACACTAATTTTAGCTTATTTTGAGACGTCATTTTGCCGTGTTCGATTTTCGTGACACAAAATGTTTCCTTTTTTTTTTAAATTTCAAGTTTTGGGAAGTCAAAAAATAACATATTAAGCACTTAGGAGTCATTTGCTTAGTTTTTCCGACACTTATTTTAGCTTATTTTGATACGTCATTTTGCAGTGCTCGATTTTCGTGACAAAAAAATTTCCTTTTTTTTGAAACTTTAAGTTTTGGGAAGTCAAAAAATACCATGTTAAGCACTTAGGAGCCATTTGCTTTGTTTTCGGACACCCTGGTTTTGCTGATTTTGAGACATCATTTTTCGGGGCTCGATTTTTGTGACATAAAAAATTTCATTTTTTTTTTAAATTCCATGTTTTGGGAAGTCAAAAAATAACATGTTAAGCACTTATGAGTCATTTGATTTGTTTTTCGGACACTAATTTTAGCTTATTTTGAGACGTCATTTTGTAGTGCTTTCTTGTCACAAAAAAAAACATTTTTTTTTTAATTTTAAGTTTTGTGAAGTAAAAAAATAACATATTAAGAACTTTGGGGTCATTTGCTTTGTTTTTCGGACACAAATTTTTGCTTATTTTGAGACGATATTTTTCGGTGCTCGATTTTCGTGACCCGAAAAGTTTCCTTATTTTTTATATTTTATGTTTTGGGAAGTCAAAAAAACAACATGTTAAGCACTTAGGAGTTATTTGTTTTGTTTTTTCTGACCCTGATTTAGCTTATTTTGAGACGTCATTTTTCGGCGCTCAATTTTCGTGTCCCGAAAAGTTTCATTTTTTTTGAAATTTAATGTTTTGGGAAGTCAAAAAATAACATATTAAGCACTTAGGAGTCATTTGCTTTGTTTTCGGACACTAATTTTAGCTTATTTTGAGACGTCATTTTTCGGTGCTCGATTTTCGGGACACAAAAAAAATCTTCTTTTTTTTAAATTATAAGTTTTGGGAAGTCAAAAAATAACATATTAAGCACTTAGGAGTCATTTGTTTTGTTTTTTCTGACCCTGATTTAGCTTATTTTGAGACGTTATATTTCGGGGCTCGATTTTCCTGACCCGAAAAATTTCCTTATTTTTGAAATTTCATGTTTTGGGAAGTCAAAAAATAAGATATTAAGCACTTAGGAGTCATTTGCTTTGTTTTTCGGACACTTGTTTTAGCTTATTTTGACACGTCATTTTGTAATGCTTTGGTGACACAAAAAATTTCCTTTTTATTGAAATTTTAAGTTTTGTGAAGTCAAAAAATAACATATTAAGCAATTAGGAGTCATTTGCTTTGTTTTTCGGATACTAATTTTTGCTTATTTTGAGATGATATTTTTCGGTGCTCGATTTCCGTTATCCTAAAAGATTCCTTTTTTTTTTGATATTTTATGTTTTGGGAAGTCAAAAAATACCGTGTTAAGAACTTAGGAGTCATTTGTTTTGTTTTTTCTGACACTTATTTAGCTTATTTTGATACGTTATATTTCGGGGCTCGATTTTCGTGACAGGAAAAATTTGTTTTTTTTTTAAATTTCATGTTTTGGGAAGTCAAAAAAAAACATATTAAGCACTTAGGAGTCATTTGCTTTGTTTTTCGGTCACTTATTTAAGCTTATTTTGATACGTCATTTTGCAGTGATCGATTTTCGTGACAAAAAAAATTTCCTTTTTTTTTAAAACTTTAAGTTTTGGGAAGTAAAAAAATACCATGTTAAGCACTTAGGAGTCATTTGCTTTGTTTTTTCTGACCCTGATTTAGCTTATTTTGAGACGTTATATTTCGGGGCTCGATTTTCGTGACACAAAAAAAATCTTTTTTTTTTTTAAATTATAAGTTTTGGGAAGTCAAAAAATAACATATTAAGCACTTATGAGTTATTTGCTTTGTTTTTCGGACACTAATTTTAGCTTATTTTGAGACGTCATTTTGCCGTGTTCGATTTTCGTGACACAAAATGTTTCCTTTTTTTTTTTAAATTTCAAGTTTTGGGAAGTAAAAAAATAACATATTAAGCACTTAGGAGTCATTTGCTTAGTTTTTCCGACACTTATTTTAGCTTATTTTGATACGTCATTTTGCAGTGCTCGATTTTTGAAACTTTAAGTTTTGGGAAGTCAAAAAATACCATGTTAAGCACTTAGGATCCATTTGCTTTGTTTTCGGACACCCTGGTTTTGCTGATTTTGAGACATCATTTTTCGGGGCTCGATTTTTGTGACATAAAAAATTTCATTTTTTTTTTAAATTCCATGTTTTGGGAAGTCAAAAAATAACATGTTAAGCACTTATGAGTCATTTGATTTGTTTTTCGGACACTAATTTTAGCTTATTTTGAGACGTCATTTTGTAGTGCTTTCGTGACACAAAAAAATTAATTTTTTTTGAAATTTTAAGTTTTGTGAAGTCAAAAAATAACATATTAAGAACTTTGGAGTCATTTGCTTTATTTTTCGGACACTAATTTTTGCTTATTTTGAGACGATATTTTTCGATGCTCGATTTTCGTGACCCGAAAAGTTTCCTTATTTTTTATATTTTATGTTTTGGGAAGTCAAAAAAACAACATGTTAAGCACTTAGGAGTTATTTGTTTTGTTTTTTCTGACCCTGATTTAGCTTATTTTGAGACGTCATTTTTTGGCGCTCAATTTTCGTGTCCCGAAAAGTTTTATTTTTTTTGAAATTTAATGTTTTGGGAAGTCAAAAAATAACATATTAAGCACTTAGGAGTCATTTGCTTTGTTTTCGGACACTAATTTTAGCTTATTTTGAGACGTCATTTTTCGGTGCTCGATTTTCGGGACACAAAAAAAATCTTTTTTTTTTTAAATTATAAGTTTTGGGAAGTCAAAAAATAACATATTAAGCACTTAGGAGTCATTTGTTTTGTTTTTTCTGACCCTGATTTAGCTTATTTTGAGACGTTATATTTCGGGGCACGATTTTCCTGACCCGAAAAATTTCCTTTTTTTTGAAATTTCATGTTTTGGGAAGTCAAAAAATAAGATATTAAGCACTTAGGAGTCATTTGCTTTGTTTTTCGGACACTTGTTTTAGCTTATCTTGACACGTCATTTTGTAATGCTTTGGTGACACAAAAAATTTCCTTTTTATTGAAATTTTAAGTTTTGTGATGTAAAAAAAATAACATATTAAGCACATAGGAGTCATTTGCTTTGTTTTTCGGATACTAATTTTTGCTTATTTTGAGATGATATTTTTCGGTGCTCGATTTCCGTTATCCTAAAAGATTCCTTTTTTTTTTGATATTTTATGTTTTGGGAAGTCAAAAAATACCGTGTTAAGCACTTAGGAGTCATTTGTTTTGTTTTTTCTGACACTTATTTAGCTTATTTTGATACGTTATATTTCGGGGCTCGATTTTCGTGACAGGAAAAATTTGTTTTTTTTTTAAATTTCATGTTTTGGGAAGTAAAAAAAAAACATATTAAGCACTTAGGAGTCATTTGCTTTGTTTTTCGGTCACTTATTTAAGCTTATTTTGATACGTCATTTTGCAGTGATCGATTTTCGTGACAAAAAAAATTTCCTTTTTTTTTGAAACTTTAAGTTTTGGGAAGTCAAAAAATACCATGTTAAGCACTTAGGAGTCATTTGCTTTGTTTTTTCTGACCCTGATTTAGCTTATTTTGAGACGTTATATTTCGGGGCTCGATATTCGTGACACAAAAAAAATCTTTTTTTTTTTTAAATTATAAGTTTTGAGAAGTCAAAAAATAACATATTAAGCACTTAGGAGTTATTTGCTTTGTTTTTCGGACACTAATTTTAGCTTATTTTGAGACGTCATTTTGCCGTGTTCGATTTTCGTGACACAAAATGTTTCCTTTTTTTTTTTAAATTTCAAGTTTTGGGAAGTAAAAAAATAACATATTAAGCACTTAGGAGTCATTTGCTTAGTTTTTCCGACACTTATTTTAGCTTATTTTGATACGTCATTTTGCAGTGCTCGATTTTCGTGACAAAAAAAATTTCCTTTTTTTTGAAACTTTAAGTTTTGGGAAGTCAAAAAATACCATGTTAAGCACTTAGGATCCATTTGCTTTGTTTTCGGACACCCTGGTTTTGCTGATTTTTAGAAATCATTTTTCGGGGCTCGATTTTTGTGACATGAAAAATTTCATTTTTTTTTTAAATTCCATGTTTTGGGAAGTCAAAAAATAACATGTTAAGCACTTATGAGTCATTTGATTTGTTTTTCGGACACTAATTTTAGCTTATTTTGAGACGTCATTTTGTAGTGCTTTCGTGACACAAAAAAATTAATTTTTTTTGAAATTTTAAGTTTTGTGAAGTCAAAAAATAACATATTAAGAACTTTGGAGTCATTTGCTTTATTTTTCGGACACTAATTTTTGCTTATTTTGAGACGATATTTTTCGATGCTCGATTTTCGTGACCCGAAAAGTTTCCTTATTTTTTATATTTTATGTTTTGGGAAGTCAAAAAAACAACATGTTAAGCACTTAGAAGTTATTTGTTTTGTTTTTTCTGACCCTGATTTAGCTTATTTTGAGACGTCATTTTTTGGCGCTCAATTTTCGTGTCCCGAAAAGTTTTATTTTTTTTGAAATTTAATGTTTTGGGAAGTCAAAAAATAACATATTAAGCACTTAGGAGTCATTTGCTTTGTTTTCGGACACTAATTTTAGCTTATTTTGAGACGTCATTTTTCGGTGCTCGATTTTCGGGACACAAAAAAAATCTTTTTTTTTTTAAATTATAAGTTTTGGGAAGTCAAAAAATAACATATTAAGCACTTAGGAGTCATTTGTTTTGTTTTTTCTGACCCTGATTTAGCTTATTTTGAGACGTTATATTTCGGGGCACGATTTTCCTTACCCGAAAAATTTCCTTTTTTTTGAAATTTCATGTTTTGGGAAGTCAAAAAATAAGATATTAAGCACTTAGGAGTCATTTGCTTTGTTTTTCGGACACTTGTTTTAGCTTATCTTGACACGTCATTTTGTAATGCTTTGGTGACACAAAAAATTTCCTTTTTATTGAAATTTTAAGTTTTGTGATGTAAAAAAAATAACATATTAAGCACATAGGAGTCATTTGCTTTGTTTTTCGGATACTAATTTTTGCTTATTTTGAGATGATATTTTTCGGTGCTCGATTTCCGTTATCCTAAAAGATTCCTTTTTTTTTTGATATTTTATGTTTTGGGAAGTCAAAAAATACCGTGTTAAGCACTTAGGAGTCATTTGTTTTGTTTTTTCTGACACTTATTTTGCTTATTTTGATACGTTATATTTCGGGGCTCGATTTTCGTGACAGGAAAAATTTGTTTTTTTTTTAAATTTCATGTTTTGGGAAGTCAAAAAAAAACATATTAAGCACTTAGGAGTCATTTGCTTTGTTTTTCGGTCACTTATTTAAGCTTATTTTGATACGTCATTTTGCAATGATCGATTTTCGTGACAAAAAAAATTTCCTTTTTTTTTGAAACTTTAAGTTTTGGGAAGTCAAAAAATACCATGTTAAGCACTTAGGAGTCATTTGCTTTGTTTTTTCTGACCCTGATTTAGCTTATTTTGAGACGTTATATTTCGGGGCTCGATATTCGTGACACAAAAAAAATCTTTTTTTTTTTTAAATTATAAGTTTTGAGAAGTCAAAAAATAACATATTAAGCACTTAGGAGTTATTTGCTTTGTTTTTCGGACACTAATTTTAGCTTATTTTGAGACGTCATTTTGCCGTGTTCGATTTTCGTGACACAAAATGTTTCCTTTTTTTTTTTAAATTTCAAGTTTTGGGAAGTAAACAAATAACATATTAAGCACTTAGGAGTCATTTGCTTAGTTTTTCCGACACTTATTTTAGCTTATTTTGATACGTCATTTTGCAGTGCTCGATTTTCGTGACAAAAAATATTTCCTTTTTTTTGAAACTTTAAGTTTTGGGAAGTCAAAAAATACCATGTTAAGCACTTAGGATCCATTTGCTTTGTTTTCGGACACCCTGGTTTTGCTGATTTTGAGACAACATTTTTCGGGGCTCGATTTTTGTGACATGAAAAATTTCATTTTTTTTTTAAATTCCATGTTTTGGGAAGTCAAAAAATAACATGTTAAGCACTTATGAGTCATTTGATTTGTTTTTCGGACACTAATTTTAGCTTATTTTGAGACGTCATTTTGTAGTGCTTTCGTGACACAAAAAAATTAATTTTTTTGGAAATTTTAAGTTTTGTGAAGTAAAAAAATAACATATTAAGAACTTTGGAGTCATTTGCTTTATTTTTCGGACACTAATTTTTGCTTATTTTGAGACGATATTTTTCGATGCTCGATTTTCGTGACCCGAAAAGTTTCCTTATTTTTTATATTTTATGTTTTGGGAAGTCAAAAAAACAACATGTTAAGCACTTAGGAGTTATTTGTTTTGTTTTTTCTGACCCTGATTTAGCTTATTTTGAGACGTCATTTTTTGGCGCTCAATTTTCGTGTCCCGAAAAGTTTTATTTTTTTTGAAATTTAATGTTTTGGGAAGTCAAAAAATAACATATTAAGCACTTAGGAGTCATTTGCTTTGTTTTCGGACACTAATTTTAGCTTATTTTGAGACGTCATTTTTCGGTGCTCCATTTTCGGGACACAAAAAAAATCTTTTTTTTTTTAAATTATAAGTTTTGGGAAGTCAAAAAATAACATATTAAGCACTTAGGAGTCATTTGTTTTGTTTTTTCTGACCCTGATTTAGCTTATTTTGAGACGTTATATTTCGGGGCACGATTTTCCTGACCCGAAAAATTTCCTTTTTTTTGAAATTTCATGTTTTGGGAAGTCAAAAAATAAGATATTAAGCACTTAGGAGTCATTTGCTTTGTTTTTCGGACACTTGTTTTAGCTTATCTTGACACGTCATTTTGTAATGCTTTGGTGACACAAAAAATTTCCTTTTTATTGAAATTTTAAGTTTTGTGATGTAAAAAAAATAACATATTAAGCACATAGGAGTCATTTGCTTTGTTTTTCGGATACTAATTTTTGCTTATTTTGAGATGATATTTTTCGGTGCTCGATTTCCGTTATCCTAAAAGATTACTTTTTTTTTTGATATTTTATGTTTTGGGAAGTCAAAAAATACCGTGTTAAGCACTTAGGAGTCATTTGTTTTGTTTTTTCTGACACTTATTTAGCTTATTTTGATACGTTATATTTCCGGGCTCGATTTTCGTGACAGGAAAAATTTGTTTTTTTTTTAAATTTCATGTTTTGGGAAGTAAAAAAAAAACATATTAAGCACTTAGGAGTCATTTGCTTTGTTTTTCGGTCACTTATTTAAGCTTATTTTGATACGTCATTTTGCAGTGATCGATTTTCGTGACAAAAAAAATTTCCTTTTTTTTTGAAACTTTAAGTTTTGGGAAGTCAAAAAATACCATGTTAAGCACTTAGGAGTCATTTGCTTTGTTTTTTCTGACCCTGATTTAGCTTATTTTGAGACGTTATATTTCGGGGCTCGATTTTCGTGACACAAAAAAAATCTTTTTTTTTTTTAAATTATAAGTTTTGAGAAGTCAAAAAATAACATATTAAGCACTTAGGAGTTATTTGCTTTGTTTTTCGGACACTAATTTTAGCTTATTTTGAGACGTCATTTTGCCGTGTTCGATTTTCGTGACACAAAATGTTTCCTTTTTTTTTTTAAATTTCAAGTTTTGGGAAGTAAAAAAATAACATATTAAGCACTTAGGAGTCATTTGCTTAGTTTTTCCGACACTTATTTTAGCTTATTTTGATACGTCATTTTGCAGTGCTCGATTTTCGTGACAAAAAAAATTTCCTTTTTTTTGAAACTTTAAGTTTTGGGAAGTCAAAAAATACCATGTTAAGCACTTAGGATCCATTTGCTTTGTTTTCGGACACCCTGGTTTTGCTGATTTTGAGACATCATTTTTCGGGGCTCGATTTTTGTGACATGAAAAATTTCATTTTTTTTTTAAATTCCATGTTTTGGGAAGTCAAAAAATAACATGTTAAGCACTTATGAGTCATTTGATTTGTTTTTCGGACACTAATTTTAGCTTATTTTGAGACGTCATTTTGTAGTGCTTTCGTGACACAAAAAAATTAATTTTTTTTGAAATTTTAAGTTTTGTGAAGTCAAAAAATAACATATTAAGAACTTTGGAGTCATTTGCTTTATTTTTCGGACACTAATTTTTGCTTATTTTGAGACGATATTTTTCGATGCTCGATTTTCGTGACCCGAAAAGTTTCCTTATTTTTTATATTTTATGTTTTGGGAAGTAAAAAAAACAACATGTTAAGCACTTAGGAGTTATTTGTTTTGTTTTTTCTGACCCTGATTTAGCTTATTTTGAGACGTCATTTTTTGGCGCTCAATTTTCGTGTCCCGAAAAGTTTTATTTTTTTTGAAATTTAATGTTTTGGGAAGTCAAAAAATAACATATTAAGCACTTAGGAGTCATTTGCTTTGTTTTCGGACACTAATTTTAGCTTATTTTGAGACGTCATTTTTCGGTGCTCGATTTTCGGGACACAAAAAAAATCTTTTTTTTTTTAAATTATAAGTTTTGGGAAGTCAAAAAATAACATATTAAGCACTTAGGAGTCATTTGTTTTGTTTTTTCTGACCCTGATTTAGCTTATTTTGAGACGTTATATTTCGGGGCTCGAATTTCCTGACCCGAAAAATTTCCTTTTTTTTGATATTTCAAGTTTTGGGAAGTCAAAAAATAAGATATTAAGCACTTTAGGAGTCATTTGCTTTGTTTTTCGGACACTTGTTTTAGCTTATTTTGACACGTCATTTTGTAATGCTTTGGTGACAAAAAAAATTTCCTTTTTATTGAAATTTATAGTTTTGTGATGTAAAAAAATAACATATTAAGCACTTAGGAGTCATTTGCTCTGTTTTTCGGATACTAATTTTTGCTTATTTTGAGATGATATTTTTCGGTGCTCGATTTCCGTTATCCTAAAAGATTCCTTTTTTTTTTGATATTTTATTATTTGGGAATTCAAAAAATACCGTGTTAAGCACTTAGGAGTCATTTGTTTTGTTTTTTCTGACACTTATTTAGCTTATTTTGATACGTTATATTTCGGGGCTCGATTTTCGTGACAGGAAAAATTTGTTTTTTTTTGAAATTTCATGTTTTGGGAAGTAAAAAAAAAAACATATTAAGCACTTAGGAGTCATTTGCTTTGTTTTTCGGTCACTTATTTAAGCTTATTTTGATACGTCATTTTGCAGTGCTCTATTTTCGTGACAAAAAAAATTTCCTTTTTTTTTGAAACTTTAAGTTTTGGGAAGTCAAAAAATACCATGTTAAGCACTTCGAAGTCATTTGCTTTGTTTTTTCTGACCCTGATTTAGCTTATTTTGAGACGTTATATTTCGGGGCTCGATTTTCGTGACACAAAAAAAATCTTTTTTTTTTTTAAATTATAAGTTTTGGGAAGTCAAAAAATAACATATTAAGCACTTAGGAGTCATTTGCTTTGTTTTTCGGACACTAATTTTACCTTATTTTGAGACGTCATTTTGCCGTGTTCGATTTTCGTGACACAAAATGTTTCTTTTTTTTTTTTTAAATTTCAAGTTTTGGGAAGTCAAAAAATAACATATTAAGCACTTAGGAGTCATTTGCTTAGTTTTTCGGACACTTATTTTAGCTTATTTTGATACGTCATTTTGCAGTGCTCGATTTTCGTGACAAAAAAAATTTCCTTTTTTTTGAAACTTTAAGTTTTGGGAAGTCAAAAAATACCATGTTAAGCACTTAGGAGCCATTTGCTTTGTTTTCGGACACCCTGGTTTTGTTTATTTTGAGACATCATTTTTCGGGGCTCGATTTTTGTGACATAAAAAATTTCATTTTTTTTTAAATTCCATCTTTTGGGAATTCAAAAAATAACATGTTAAGCACTTATGAGTCATTTGATATTTTTTTCGGACACTAATTTTAGCTTATTTTGAGACGTCATTTTGTAGTGCTTTGGTGACACAAAAAAATTCATTTTTTTTGAAATTTTAAGTTTTGTGAAGTCAAAAAATAACATATTAAGAACTTTGGAGTCATTTGCTTTGTTTTTCGGACACTAATTTTTGCTTATTTTGAGACGATATTTTTCGGTGCTCGATTTTCGTGACCCGAAAAGTTTCCTTATTTTTTATATTTTATGTTTTGGGAATTCAAAAAAAACAACATGTTAAGCACTTAGGAGTTATTTGTTTTGTTTTTTATGACCCTGATTTAGCTTATTTTGAGACGTCATTTTTCGGCGTTCAATTTTCGTGTCCGGAAAAGTTTCATTTTTTTTTGAAATTTAATGTTTTGGGAATTCAAAAAATAACATATTAAGCACTTAGGAGTCATTTGCTTTGTTTTCGTACACTAATTTTAGCTTATTTTGAGACGTCATTTTTCGTGCTCGATTTTCGGGACACAAAAAAAATCTTTTTTTTTTTAAATTATAAAGTTTTGTGAAGTCAAAAAATAACATATTAAGCACTTAGGAGTCATTTGTTTTGTTTTTTCTGACCCTGATTTAGCTTATTTTGAGACGTTATATTTCGGGGCTCGATTTTCCTGACCCAAAAAATTTCCTTTTTTTTGAAATTTCATGTTTAGGGAAGTAAAAAAATAAGATATTAAGCACTTAGGAGTCATTTGCTTTGTTTTTCGGACACTTGTTTTAGCTTATTTTGACACGTCATTTTGTAATGCTTTGTTGACACAAAAAATTTCCTTTTTATTGAAATTTTAAGTTTTGTGAAGTCAAAAAATAACATATTAAGCACTTAGGAGTCATTTGCTTTGTTTTTCGGATACTAATTTTTGCTTATTTTGAGATGATATTTTTCGGTGCTCGATTTCCGTTATCCTAAAAGATTCCTTTTTTTTTTTGATATTTTATGTTTTGGGAAGTCAAAAAATACCGTGTTAAGCACTTAGGAGTCATTTGTTTGTTTTTTCTGACCCTTATTTAGCTTATTTTGATACGTTATATTTCGGGGCTTGATTTTCGTGACAGGAAAAATTTGCTTTTTTTTTGAAATTTCATGTTTTGGGAGGTCAAAAAATAACATATTAAGCACTTAGGAGTCATTTGCTTTGTTTTTCGGTCACTTATTTAAGCTTATTTTGATACGTCATTTTGCAGTGCTCGATTTTCGTGACAAAAAAAATTTCCTTTTTTTTTGAAACTTTGAGTTTTGGGAAGTCAAAAAATATCATGTTAAGCACTTACGAGCCTTTTGTTTTGTTTTTTAAATCCCTGATTTAGCTTATTTTGAGACGTTATATTTCGGGGCTCGATTTTCGTGACACAAAAAAAATCTTTTTTTTTTTTTAATTATAAGTTTTGGGAAGTCAAAAAATAACATATTAAGCACTTAGGAGTCATTTGCTTTGTTTTTCGGACACTTGTTTTAGCTTATTTTGACACGTCATTTTGTAATGCTTTGGTGACACAAAAAAATTCCTTTTTATTGAAATTTTAAGTTTTGTGAAGTCAAAAAATAACATATTAAGCACTTAGGAGTCATTTGCTTTGTTTTTCGGATACTAATTTTTGCTTATTTTGAGATGATATTTTTCGGTGCTCGATTTCCGTTATCCTAAAAGATTCCTTTTTTTTTTGGATATTTTATGTTTTGGGAAGTCAAAAAATACCGTGTTAAGCACTTAGGAGTCATATGTTTTGTTTTTTCTGACACTTATTTAGCTTATTTTGATACGTTATATTTCGGGGCTCGATTTTCGTGACAGGAAAAATTTGTTTTTTTTTTAAATTTCATGTTTTGGGAAGTAAAAAAAAAACATATTAAGCACTTAGGAGTCATTTGCTTTGTTTTTCGGTCACTTATTTAAGCTTATTTTGATACGTCATTTTGCAGTGCTCGATTTTCGTGACAAAAAAAATTTCCTTTTTTTTTGAAACATTAAGTTTTGGGAAGTCAAAAAATTACATGTTAAACTCTTATGAGTCATTTGATTTGTTTTCGGACACTAATTTTAGCTTATTTTGAGACGTCATTTTGTAGTGCTTTATTGACACAAAAAATTTCATTTTTTTTGAAATTTTAAGTTTTGTGAAGTCAAAAGAAAACATATTAAGAACTTTGGAGTCATTTGCTTTGTTTTTCGGACACTAATTTTTGCTTCTTTTGAGACGATATTTTTCGGTGCTCGATTTTCGTGACCCGAAAAGTTTCCTTATTTTTTATATTTTATGTTTTGGGAAGTCAAAAACAACATGTTAAGCACTTAGGAGTTATTTGTTTTGTTTTTTCTGACCCTGATTTAGCTTATTTTGAGACGTCATTTTTCGGCGCTCAACTCTCATGTCCCGAAAAGTTTCATTTTTTTTGAAATTTAATGTTTTGGGAAGTCAAAAAATAACATATTAAGCACTTAGGAGTCATTTGCTTTGTTTTCGGACACTAATTTTAGTTTATTTTGAGACGTCGTTTTTCGGTGCTCGATTTTCGGGACCCAAAAAAATTCTTTTTTTTTTGAAATTATAAGTTTTGGGAAGTCAAAAAATAACATATTAAGCACATAGGAGTCATTTGTTTTGTTTTTTTTGACCCTGATTTAGCTTATTTTGAGACGTTATATTTCGGGGCTCGATTTTCCTGACCCGAAAAAATTCTTTTTTTTGAAATTTCATGTTTTGGGAAGTCAAAAAATAAGATATAAGATATTAAGCACTTAGGAGTCATTTGCTTTGTTTTTCGGACACTTATTTTAGCTTATTTTGAGACGTCATTTTGCAGTGCTCGATTTTTTCTTGACACAAAAAATTTCCTTTTTTTTTGAAATTTTATGTTTTGGGTAGTCAAAAAATAACATATTGAGCACTTAGGAGTCATTTACCTTGTTTATCGGACACTAATTTTTGCTTATTTTGAGACGATATTTTTCGGAGCTCGATTTTCGTGATCCGAAAAGTTTCAATTTTTTTTGATATTTTACGTTTTGGGAAGTCAAAAAATACCATGTTAAGCACTTAGGAGTCATTTGTTTTGTTTTTTGTGACCCTGATTTAGCTTATTTTGAGACGTTATATTTCGGGGATCGATTTTCGTGACAGGAAAAATTTCCTTTTTTTTGAAATTTCATGTTTTGGGAAGTCAAAAAATAACATATTAAGCACTTAGGATTCATTTGCTTTGTTTTTCGGTCACTTATTTTAGCTTATTTTGATACTTCATTTTGCAGTGCTCGATTTTCGTGACAAAAAAAATTTGAAACTTTAAGTTTTGGGAAGTCAAAAAATACCATGTTAAGCACTTAGGAGTCATTTGCTTTGTTTTTTCTGACCCTGATTATATTTTGAGACGTTATATTTCGGGGCTCGATTTTCGTGACACAAAAAAAATCTTTTTTTTTTTTAAATTATAAGTTTTGGGAAGTCAAAAAATAACATATTAAGCACTTAGGAGTCATTTGCTTTGTTTTTCCGACACTAATTTTAGCTTATTTTGAGACGTCATTTTGCCGTGTTCGATTTTCGTGACACAAAAAATTTCCTTTTTTTTTTAAATTTCAAGTTTTGGGAAGTCAAAAAATACCATGTTAAGTACTTAGGAGTCATTTGCTTTATTTTCGGACACCCTGGTTTTGCTGATTTTGAGACGTCATTTTTCGGGGCTCGATTTTTGTGACATAAAAAATTTCATTTTTTTTTTAAATTCCATGTTTTGGGAAGTCAAAAAATAACATGTTAAGCACTTATGAGTCATTTGATTTGTTTTTCGGACACTAATTTTAGCTTATTTTGAGACGTCATTTTGTAGTGCTTTCGTGACACAAAAAAATTCATTTTTTTTTAAATTTTAAGTTTTGTGAAGTAAAAAAATATCATATTAAGAACTTTGGGGTCATTTGCTTTGTTTTTCGGACACAAATTTTTGCTTATTTTGAGACGATATTTTTCGGTGCTCGATTTTCGTGACCCGAAAAGTTTCCTTATTTTTTGTGTTTTATGTTTTGGGAAGTCAAAAAATAACATATTAAGCACTTAGGAGTTATTTGTTTTGTTTTTTCTGACCCTGATTTAGCTTATTTCGAGACGTCATTTTTCGGCGCTCAATTTTCGTGTCCCGAAAAGTTTCATTTTTTTTGAAATTTAATGTTTTGGGAAGTCAAAAAATAACATATTAAGCACTTAGGAGTCATTTGTTTTGTTTTTTCTGACCCTGATTTAGCTTTTTTGAGACGTTATATTTCGGGGCTCGATTTTCCTGACCCTAAAAATTTCCTTTTTTTTGAAATTTCATGTTTTGGGAAGTCAAAAAATAAGATATTAAGCACTTAGGAGTCATTTGCTTTGTTTTTCGGACACTTATTTTAGCTTATTTTGACACGTCATTTTGTAATGCTTTGGTGACACAAAAAATTTCCTTTTTATTGAAATTTTAAGTTTTGTGAAGTCAAAAAATAACATATTAAGCACTTAGGAGTCATTTGCTTTGTTTTTCGGACACTAATTTTTGCTTATTTTGAGACGATATTTTTCGTTGCTCGATTTTCGTGATCCGAAAAGTTTCATTTTTTTTTTAATATTTTACGTTTTGGGAAGTCAAAAAATAACATATTAAGCACTTAGGAGTCATTTGTTTTGTTTTTTCTGACCCTGATTTAGCTTATTTTGAGACGTTATATTTCGGGGATCGATTTTCGTGACAGGAAAAATTTCCTTTTTTTTGAAATTTCATGTTTTGGGAAGTCAAAAAATAACATATTAAGCACTTAGGAGTCATTTGCTTTGTTTTTCGGTCACTTATTTTAGCTTATTTTGATACGTCATTTTGCAGTGCTCGATTTTCGTGACAAAAAGAATTTCCTTTTTTTTTGAAACTTTGAATTTTGGGAAGTCAAAAAATACCATGTTAAGCACTTAGGAGTCATTTGCTTTGTTTTTTCTGACCCTGATTTAGCTTATTTTGAGACGTTATATTTCGGGGCTCGATTTTCGTGACACAAAAAAATATTTTTTTTTTAAATTATAAGTTTTGGGAAGTCAAAAAATAACATATTAAGCACTTAGGAGTCATTTGCTTTGTTTTTCGGACACTAATTTTAGCTTATTTTGAGAGGTCATTTTGCCGTGTTCGATTTTCGTGAGACAAAATGTTTCCTTTTTTTTTTAAATTTCAAGTTTTGTGAAGTCAAAAAATAACATATTAAGCACTTAGGAGCCATTTGCTTTATTTTCGGACACCCTGGTTTTGCTGATTTTGAGACATCATTTTTCGGGGCTTGATTTTTGTGACATAAAAAATTTCATTTTTTTTTTTAAATTCCATGTTTTGGGAAGTCAAAAAATAACATTTTAAGCACTTATGAGTCATTTGATTTTTTTTTCGGACACTAATTTTAGCTTATTTTGAGACGTCATTTTTCGGCGCTCGATTTTCCGGACACAAAAAAATTCTTTTTTTTTTGAAATTTTAAGTTTTGGGAAGTCAAAAAATAACATATTAAGCACATATGAGTCATTTGTTTTGTTTTTTCGGACCCTGATTTAGCTTATTTTGAGACGTTATATTTCGGGGCTCGATTTTCCTGACCCGAAAAAATTCCTTTTTTTTGAAATTTCATGTTTTGGGAAGTCAAAAAATAAGATATTAAGCACTTAGGAGTCATTTGCTTTGTTTTTCGGACACTTATTTTAGCTTATTTTGAGACGTCATTTTGCAGTGCTCGATTTTTTCGTGACACAAAAAATTTCCTTTTTTTTTTGAATTTTATGTTTTGGGTAGTCAAAAAATAACATATTGAGTACTTAGGAGTCAATTGCTTTGTTTTGCGGACACTTATTTTAGCTTATTTTGACACGTCATTTTGTAATGCTTTCGTGACACAAAAAAAAAAATTTCCTTTTTATTGAAATTTTAAGTTTTGTGAAGTCAAAAAATAACATATTAAGCACTTAGAGTCATTTGCTTTGTTTATCGGACCCTAATTTTTGCTTATTTTGAGACGATATTTTTCGGTGCTCGATTTTCGTGATCCGAAAAGTTTCATTTTTTTTTGATATTTTACGTTTTGGGAAGTCAAAAAATACCATGTTAAGCACTTAGGAGTCATTTGGTTTTTTTTTTGTGACCCTGATTTAGCTTATTTTGAGACGTTATATTTCGGGGATCGATTTTCGTGACAGGAAAAATTTCCTTTTTTTTGAAATTTCATGTTTTGGGAAGTCAAAAAATAACATATTAAGCACTTAGGATTCATTTGCTTTGTTTTTCGGTCACTTATTTTAGCTTATTTTGATACTTCATTTTGCAGTGCTCGATTTTCGTGACAAAAAAAATTTGAAACTTTAAGTTTTGGGAAGTCAAAAAGTACCATGTTAAACACTTAGGAGTCATTTGCTTTGTTTTTTCTGACCCTGATTTAGCTTATTTTGAGACGTTATATTTCGGGGCTCGATTTTCGTGACACAAAAAAAATCTTTTTTTTTTTAAATTATAAGTTTTGGGAAGTCAAAAAATAACATATTAAGCACTTAGGAGTCATTTGCTTTGTTTTTCCGACAATAATTTTAGCTTATTTTGAGACGTCATTTTGCCGTGTTCGATTTTCGTGACACAAAAAATTTCCTTTTTTTTTAAATTTTAAGTTTTGGGAAGTCAAAAAATACCTTGTTAAGTACTTAGGAGTCATTTGCTTTATTTTCGGACACCCTGGTTTTGCTGATTTTGAGACGTCATTTTTCGGGGCTCGATTTTTGTGACATAAAAAATTTCATTTTTTTTTTAAATTCCATGTTTTGGGAAGTCAAAAAATAACATGTTAAGCACTTATGAGTCATTTGATTTGTTTTTCGGACACTAATTTTAGCTTATTTTGAGACGTCATTTTGTAGTGCTTTCGTGACACAAAAAAATTCATTTTTTTTTAAATTTTAAGTTTTGTGAAGTAAAAAAATAACATATTAAGAACTTTGGAGTCATTTGCTTTGTTTTTCGGACACTAATTTTTGCTTATTTTGAGACGATATTTTTCGGTGCTCGATTTTCGTGACCCGAAAAGTTTCCTTATTTTTTGTATTTTATGTTTTGGGAAGTCAAAAAAACAACATGTTAAGCACTTAGGAGTTATTTGTTTTGTTTTTTCTGACCCTGATTTAGCTTATTTTGAGACGTCATTTTTCGGCGCTCAATTTTCGTGTCCCGAAAAGTTTAATTTTTTTTTAAATTTAATGTTTTGGGAAGTCAAAAAATAACATATTAAGCACTTAGGAGTCATTTGCTTTGTTTTCGGACACTAATTTTAGCTTATTTTGAGACGTCATTTTTCGGTGCTCGATTTTCGGGACACAAAAAAAATTCTTTTTTTTTGAAATTATAAGTTTTGGGAAGTCAAAAAATAACATATTAAGCACTTAGGAGTCATTTGTTTTGTTTTTTCTGACCCTGATTTAGCTTTTTTGAGACGTTATATTTCGGGGCTCGATTTTCCTGACCCGAAAAATTTCCTTTTTTTTGAAATTTCATGTTTTGGGAAGTCAAAAAATAAGATATTAAGAACTTAGGAGTCATTTGCTTTGTTTTTCGGACACTTATTTTAGCTTATTTTGACACGTCATTTTGTAATGCTTTGGTGACACAAAAAATTTCCATTTTATAGAAATTTTAAGTTTTGTTAAGTCAAAAAATAATATATTAAGCACTTAGGAGTCATTTGCTTTGTTTTTCGGACACTAATTTTTGATTATTTTGAGACGATATTTTTCGTTGCTCGATTTTCGTGATCCGAAAAGTTTCATTTTTTTTTTGATATTTTACGTTTTGGGAAGTCAAAAAATAACATATTAAGCACTTAGGAGTCATTTGTTTTGTTTTTTCTGACCCTGATTTAGCTTATTTTGAGACGTTATATTTCGGGGATCGATTTTCGTGACAGGAAAAATTTCCTTTTTTTTGAAATTTCATGTTTTGGGAGGTCAAAAAATAACATATTAAGCACTTAGGAGTCATTTGCTTTGTTTTTCGGTCACTTATTTTAGCTTATTTTGATACGTCATTTTGCAGTGCTCGATTTTCGTGACAAAAAAAATTTCCTTTTTTTTTGAAACTTTGAGTTTTGGGAAGTCAAAAAATACCATGTTAAGCACTTAGGAGTCATTTGCTTTGTTTTTTCTGACCCTGATTTAGCTTATTTTGAGACGTTATATTTCGGGGCTCGATTTTCGTGACACAAAAAATTTTTTTTTTTTTTTAAATTATAAGTTTTGGGAGATCAAAAAATAACATATTAAGCACTTAGGAGTCATTTGCTTTGTTTTTCGGACACTAATTTTAGCTTATTTTGAGAGGTCATTTTGCCGTGTTCGATTTTCGTGACACAAAATATTTCCTTTTTTTTTTAAATTTCAAGTTTTGGGAAGTCAAAAAATAACATATTAAGCACTTAGGAGCCATTTGCTTTATTTTCGGACACCCTGGTTTTGCTGATTTTGAGACGTCATTTTTCGGGGCTTGATTTTTGTGACATAAAAAATTTCATTTTTTTTTTAAATTCCATGTTTTTGGAAGTCAAAAAATAACATGTTAAGCACTTATGAGTCATTTGATTTTTTTTTCGGACACTAATTTTAGCTTATTTTGAGACGTCATTTTGTAGTGCTTTCGTGACACAAAAAAATTCATTTTTTTTGAAATTTTAAGTTTTGTGAAGTCAAAAAATAACATATTAAGAACTTTGGAGTCATTTGCATTGTATTTCGGACACTAATTTTTGCTTATTTTGAGACGATATTTTTCGGGGCTCGATTTTGACCCGAAATGTTCCCTTATTTTTTAAATTTTATATTTTGGGAAGTCAAAAAAACAACATGTTAAGCACTTAGGAGTTATTTGTTTTGTTTTTTCTGACCCTGATTTAGCTTATTTTGAGGCGTCATTTTTCGGCGCTCAATTTTCGTGTCACGAAAAGTTTCATTTTTTTTGAAATTTAATGTTTTGGGAAGTCAAAAAATAACATATTAAGCATTTAGGAGTCATTTGCTTTGTTTTTGGACACTAATTTTAGCTTATTTTGAGACGTCATTTTTCGGTGCTCGATTTTCGGGACACAAAAAAATTCTTTTTTTTTGAAATTATAAGTTTTGGGAAGTCAAAAAATAACATATTAAGCACTTAGGAGTCATTTGTTTTGTTTTATCTGACCCTGATTTAGCTTATTTTGAGACGTTATATTTCGGGGCTCGATTTTCCTGACCCGAAAATTTCCTTTTCTTTGAAATTTCATGTTTTGGGAAGTCAAAAAATAAGATATTAAGCACTTAGGAGTCATTTGCTTTGTTTTTCGGACACTTATTTTAGCTTATTTTGACACGTTATTTTGTAATGCTTTGGTGACACAAAAAATTTCCTTTTTATTGAAATTTTAAGTTTTGTGATGTCAAAAAATAACATATTAAGCACTTAGGAGTCATTTGCTTTGTTTTTCGGACACTCATTTTTGCTTATTTTGAGATGATATTTTTCGGTGCTCGATTTCCGTTATCCGAAAAGATTCCTTTTTTTTTTTATATTTTATGTTTTGGGAAGTCAAAAAATACAGTTTTAAGCACTTAGGAGTCATTTGTTTTGTTTTTTCTGACCATGATTTAGCTTATTTTGAGACGTTATATTTCGGGGCTCGATTTTCGTGACTGGAAAAATTTGTTTTTTTTTTGAAATTTCATGTTTTGGGAAGTCAAAAAATAACATATTAAGCACTTAGGAGTCATTTGCTTTGTTTTTCGGACACTTATTTTGAGACGTCATTTTGCAGTGCTCGATTTTCGTGACACAAAAATTTTCCTTTTTTTTTGAAATTCTAAGTTTTGGGTAGTCAAAAAATAACATATTGAGTACTTAGGAGTCAATTGTTTTGTTTTGCGGACACTTATTTTAGCTTATTTTGACACGTCATTTTGTAATGCTTTCGTGACACAAAAAATTTCCTTTTTAATTAAATTTTAAGTTTTGTGAAGTCAAAAAATAACATATTAAGCACTTAGGAGTCATTTGCTTTGTTTATCGGACACTAATTTTTGCTTATTTTGAGACGATATTTTTCTTTGCTCGATTTTCGTGATCCGAAAAGTTTCATTTTTTTTTATATTTTACGTTTTGGGAAGTCAAAAATTACCATGTTAAGCACTTAGGGGTCATTTGTTTTGTTTTTTATGACCTTGATTTAGCTTATTTTGAGACGTTATATTTCGGGGATCGATTTTCGTGACAGGAAAAATTTCCTTTTTTTTGAAATTTCATGTTTTGGGAAATCAAAAAATAACATATTAAGCACTTAGGAGTCATTTGCTTTGTTTTTCGGTCACTTATTTTAGCTTATTTTGATACGTCATTTTGCAGTGCTCGATTTTCGTGGCAAAAAAAATTTCCTTTTTTTTTTAAACTTTGAGTTTTGGGAAGTCAAAAAATACCATGTTAAGCACTTAGGAGTCATTTGCTTTGTTTTTTCTGACCCTGATTTAGCTTATTTTGAGACGTTATATTTCGGGGCTCGATATTCGTGACACAAAATTTTTTTTTTTTTTTAAATTATAAGTTTTGGGAAATCAAAAAATAACATATTAAGCACTTAGGAGTCATTTGCTTTGTTTTTCGGACACTAATTTTAGCTTATTTTGAGAGGTCATTTTGCCGTGTTCGATTTTCGTGACACAAAATATTTCCTTTTTTTTTTTAATTTCAAGTTTTGGGAAGTCAAAAAATAACATATTAAGCACTTAGGAGCCATTTGCTTTATTTTCGGACACCCTGGTTTTGCTGATTTTGAGACGTCATTTTTCGGGGCTTGATTTTTGTGACATAAAAAATTTCATTTTTTTTTTAAATTCCATGTTTTGGGAAGTCAAAAAATAACATGTTAAGCACTTATGAGTCATTTGATTTTTTTTTCGGACACTAATTTTAGCTTATTTTGAGACGTCATTTTGTAGTGCTTTCGTGACACAAAAAAATTCATTTTTTTTGAAATTTTAAGTTCTGTGAAGTCAAAAAATAACATATTAAGAACTTTGGAGTCATTTGCTTTGTATTTCGGACACTAATTTTTACTTATTTTGAGACGTCATTTTTCGGTGCTCGATTTTCGGGACACAAAAAAAATTCTTTTTTTTTGAAATTATAAGTTTTGGGAAGTCAAAAAATAACATATTAAGCACTTAGGAGTCATTTGTTTTGTTTTATCTGACCCTGATTTAGCTTATTTTGAGACGTTATATTTCGGGGCTCGATTTTCCTGACACGAAAATTTCCTTTTCTTTGAAATTTCACGTTTTGGGAAGTCAAAAAATAAGATATTAAGCACTTAGGAGTCATTTGCTTTGTTTTTCGGACACTTATTTTATCTTATTTTGACACGTCATTTTGTAATGCTTTGGTGACACAAAAAATTTCCTTTTTATTGAAATTTTAAGTTTTGTGAAGTCAAAAAATAACATATTAAGCACTTAGGAGTCATTTGCTTTGTTTTTCGGGCACTCATTTTTGCTTATTTTGAGATGATATTTTTCGGTGCTCGATTTCCGTTATCCGAAAAGATTCCTTTTTTTTTTTATATTTTATGTTTTGGGAAGTCAAAAAATACCGTTTTAAGCACTTAGGAGTCATTTGTTTTGTTTTTTCTGACCATGATTTAGCTTATTTTGAGACGTTATATTTCGGGGCTCGATTTTCGGGACTGGAAAAATTTGTTTTTTTTTTGAAATTTCATGTTTTGGGAAGTCAAAAAATAACATATTAAGCACTTAGGAGTCATTTGCTTTGTTTTTCGGACACTTATTTTGAGACGTCATTTTGCAGTGCTCGATTTTCGTGACACAAAAATTTTCCTTTTTTTTTGAAATTCTAAGTTTTGGGTAGTCAAAAAATAACATATTGAGTACTTAGGAGTCAATTGTTTTGTTTTGCGGACACTTATTTTAGCTTATTTGGACACGTCATTTTGTAATGCTTTCGTGACACAAAAAATTTCCTTTTTAATTAAATTTTAAGTTTTGTGAAGTCAAAAAATAACATATTAAGCACTTAGGAGTCATTTGCTTTGTTTATCGGACACTAATTTTTGCTTATTTTGAGACGATATTTTTCTTTGCTCGATTTTCGTGATCCGAAAAGTTTCATTTTTTTTTTATATTTTACGTTTTGGGAAGTCAAAAATTACCATGTTAAGCACTTAGGAGTCATTTGTTTTGTTTTTTATGACCTTGATTTAGCTTATTTTGAGACGTTATATTTCGGGGATCGATTTTCGTGACAGGAAAAATTTCATTTTTTTTGAAATTTCATGTTTTGGGAAATCAAAAAATAACATATTAAGCACTTAGGAGTCATTTGCTTTGTTTTTCGGTCACTTATTTTAGCTTATTTTGATACGTCATTTTGCAGTGCTCGATTTTCGTGACAAAAAAAATTTCCTTTTTTTTTGAAACTTTGAGTTTTGGGAAGTCAATAAATACCATGTTAAGCACTTAGGAGTCATTTGCTTTGTTTTTTCTGACCCTGATTTAGCTTATTTTGGGACGTTATATTTCGGGGCTCGATTTTCGTGACACAAAAAAAATCTTTTTTTTTTTTTAAATTATAAGTTTTGGGAAGTCAAAAAATAACATATTAAGCACTTAGGAGTCATTTGCTTTGTTTTTCGGACAATAATTTTAGCTTATTTTGAGACGTCATTTTGCCGTTTTCGATTTTCGTGACACAAAATGTTTCCTTTTTTTTTTAAATTTCAAGTTTTGGGAAGTCAAAAAATAACATATTAAGCACTTAGGAGCCATTTGCTTTGTTTTTGGACACCCTGGTTTTGCTGATTTTGAGACGTCATTTTTCGGGGCTCCATTTTTGTGACCAAAAAAATTTCATTTTTTTTAAAATTCCATGTTGTGGGAAGTCAAGAAATAACATGTTAAGCACTTATGAATCATTTGATTTGTTTTTCGGACACAAATTTTAGCTTGTTTTGAGACGTCATATTGTAGTGGTTTCGTGACACAAAAACATTCATTTTTTTAGAAATTTTAAGTTTTGTGAAGTCAAAAAATAACATATTAAGAACTTTGGAGTAATTTGCTTTGTTTTTCGGACACTAATTTTTGCTTATTTGGAGACGATATTTTTCGGTGCTCGATTTTCGTGACCCGAAATGTTCCCTTATTTTTTATATTTTATGTTTTGGGAAGTCAAAAAAACAACATGTTAAGCACTTAGGAGTTATTTGTTTTGTTTTTTCTGACCCTGATTTAGCTTATTTTGAGGCGTCATTTTTCGGCGCTCAATTTTCGTGTCACGAAAAGTTTAATTTTTTTTGAAATTTAATGTTTTGGGAAGTCAAAAAATAACATATTAAGCATTTAGGAGTCATTTGCTTTGTTTTCGGACACTAATTTTAGCTTATTTTGAGACGTAATTTTTCGGTGCTCTATTTTCGGGACACAAAAAAATTCTATTTTTTTGAAATTATAAGTTTTTGGGAAGTCAAAAAATAACATATTAAGCACTTAGGAGTCATTTGTTTTGTTTTTTCTGACCCTGATTTAGCTTATTTTGAGACGTTATATTTCGGGGCTCGATTTTCCTGACCCGAAAAATTTCCTTTTTTTTGAAATTTCATGTTTTGGGAAGTCAAAAAATAAGATATTAAGCACTTAGGAGTCATTTTCTTTGTTTTCGGACACTTATTTTAGCTTATTTTGACACGTCATTTTGTAATGCTTTGGTGACACAAAAAATTTCTTTTTTATTGAAATTTTATGTTTTGTGAAGTAAAAAAATAACATATTAAGCACTTAGGAGTCATTTGCTTTTTTTTTCGGACACTAATTTTTGCTTATTTTGAGATGATATTTTTCGGTGCTCGATTTCCGTTATCCGAAAAGATTCCTTTTTTTTTTGATATTTTATGTTTTGGGAAGTCAAAAAATACCGTGTTAAGCACTTAGGAGTAATTTGTTTTGTTTTTTCTGACCCTGATTTAACTTATTTTGAGACGTTATATTTCGGGGCTCGATTTTCGTGACAGGAAAAATTTGCTTTTTTTTGAAATTTCATATTTTGGGAAGTCAATAACATATTAAGCACTTAGGAGTCATTTGCTTTGTTTTTCGGACACTTATTTTAGCTTATTTTGATACGTCATTTTGCAGTGCTCGATTTTCGTGACAAAAAAAATTTCCTTTTTTTTTGAAACTTTAAGTTTTGGGCAGTCAAAAAATACCATGTTAAGCACTTAGGAGTCATTTGTTTTGTTTTTTCTGACCCTGATTTAGCTTATTTTGAGACGTTATATTTCGGGAATCGATTTTCGTGACAGGAAAATTTTCCTTTTTTTTTGAAATTTCATGTTTTGGGAAGTCAAAAAATAACATATTTAAGCACTTAGGAGTCATTTGCTTGGTTTTTCGGACACTTATTTTAGCTTATTTTGATACGTCATTTTGCAGTGCTCGATTTTCGTGACAAAAAAAATTTCCTTGTTTTTTGAAACTTTAAGTTTTGTGAAGTCAAAAAATACCATGTTAAGCACTTAAGAGTCATTTGCTTTGTTTTTTCTGACCCTGATTTAGCTTATTTTGAGATGGTATATTTCGGAGCTCGATTTTCGTGACACAAAAAAAATCTTTTTTTTTTTTAAATTATAAGTTTTGGGAAGTCAAAAAATAACATATTAAGCACTTAGGAGTCATTTGCTTTGTTTTTCCGACACTAATTTTAGCTTATTTTAAGACGTCAATTTGCCGTGTTCGATTTTCGTGACACAAAATGTTTCCTTTTTTTTTTAAATTTCAAGTTTTGGGAAGTCAAAAAATAACATATTAAGCACTTAGGAGCCATTTGCTTTGTTTTCGGAAACCCTGGTTTTGCGGATTTTGAGACGTCATTTTTCGGGGCTCGATTTTTGTGACATAAAAAATTTAATTTTTTTTTTAATTCCATGTTTTGGGAAGTCAAAAATAACATATTAAGAACTTTTGAGTCATTTGCTTGGTTTTTCGGACACTAATTTTTGCTTATTTTGAGACGTCATTTTGCCGTGTTCGATTTTCGTGACATAAAAAATTTCATTTTTTTTTTAAGTTCCATGTTTTGGGAAGTCAAAAAATAACATATTAAGCACTTAGGAGCCATTTGCTTTGTTTTCGGACACCCTGGTTTTGCTGATTTTGAGACGTCATTTTTCGGGGCTCCATTTTTGTGACCAAAAAAATTTCATTTTTTTTTTAAATTCCATGTTTTGGGAAGTCAAAAAATAACATGTTAAGCACCTATGAGTCATATGATTTGTTTTTCGGACACAAATTTTAGCTTATTTTGAGACGTCATTTTGTAGTGCTTTCGTGACACAAGAACATTCATTTTTTTTGAAATTTTAAGATTTGTGAAGTGAAAAAATAACATATTGAGAACTTTGGCGTAATGTGCTTTGTTTTTCGGACACTAATTTTTGCTTATTTTGAGACGATATTTTTCGGTGCTCGATTTTCGTGACCCGAAATGTTCCCTTATTTTTTATATTTTATGTTTTGGGAATTCAAAAAAACAACATGTTAAGCACTTAGGAGTTATTTGTTTTGTTTTTTCTGACCCTGATTTAACTTATTTTGAGGCGTCATTTTTCGGCGCTCAATTTTCGTGTCACGAAAAGTTTATTTTTTTTTGAAATTTAATATTTTGGGAAGTCAAAAAATAACATATTAAGCATTTAGGAGTCATTTGCTTTGTTTTCGGACACTAATTTTAGCTTATTTTGAGACGTAATTTTTCGGTGCTCTATTTTCGGGACACAAATAAAATTCTATTTTTTTGAAATTATAAGTTTTGTGAAGTAAAAAAATAACATATTAAGCACTTAGGAGTCATTTGCTTTGTTTTTCGGACACTAATTTTTGCTTATTTTGAGATGATATTTTTCGGTGCTCGATTTCCGTTATCCGAAAAGTTTCCTTTTTTTTTTGATATTTTTTGTTTTGGGAAGTCAAAAAATACCGTGTTAAGCACTTAGGAGTCATTTGTTTTGTTTTTTCTGACCCTGCTTTAACTTATTTTGAGACGTTATATTTCGGGGCTCGATTTTCGTGACAGGAAAAATTTCCTTTTTTTTGAAATTTTAAGTTTTGGGTAGTTAAAAAATAACATATTGAGTACTTAGGAGTCAGTTGCTTTGTTTTGCGGACACTTATTTTAGCTTATTTTGACACGTCAGTTTGTAATGCTTTCGTGACACAAAAAATTTCCTTTTTATTGAAATTTTACGTTTTGGGAAGTCAAAAAATACCATGTTAATCACTTAGGAGTCATTTGTTTTGTTTTTTCTGACCCTGATTTAGCTTATTTTGAAACGTTATATTTCGGGGCTCGATTTTCCTGACCCGAAAAAATTCGTTTTTTTTTTAAATTTCATGTTTTGGGAAGTCAAAAAATAAGATATTAAGCACTTAGGAGTCATTTGCTTTGTTTTTCGGACACTTATTTTAGTTTATTTTGATACGTCATTTTGCAGTGCTCGATTTTCGTGACAAAAAAAATTTCCTTTTTTTTTAAAACTTTAAGTTTTGGGAAGTCAAAAAATACCATGTTAAGCACTTAGGAGTCATTTGCTTTATTTTTTCTGACCCTGATTTAGCTTATTTTGAGACGTTATATTTCGGGGCTCGATTTTCCTGACCCGAAAAATTTCGTTTTTTTAAATTTCATGTTTTGGGAAGGCAAAAAATAACATATTAAGCACTTAGGAGTCATTTGCTTTGTTTTTCCGACACTAATTTTAGCTTATTTTGAGACGTCATTTTGCCGTGTTCGATTTTCGTGACACAAAATGTTTCCTTTTTTTTAAAATTTCATGTTTTGGGAAGTCAAAAAATAACATATTAAGCACTTAGGAGCCATTTGCTTTGTTTTCGGACACCCTGGTTTTGCTGATTTTGAGACGTCATTTTTCGGGGCTCGATTTTTGTGACATAAAAAATTTTCATTTTTTTTTTAATTCCATGTTTTGGGAAGTCAAAAAATAACATGTTAAGCACTTATGAGTCATTTGATTTGTATTTCGGACACTAATTTTAGCTTATTTTGAGACGTCATTTTGTAGTGCTTTCGTGACACAAAAAAAATAATTTTTTTTGAAATTTTAAGTTTTGTGAAGTCAAAAAATAACATATTAAGAACTTTGGAGTCATTTGCTTTGTTTTTCGGACACTAAATTTTGCTTATTTTGAGACGATATTTTTCGGTGCTCGATTTTCGTGACCCGAAAAGTTTCCTTATTTTTTATATTTTATGTTTTGGGAAGTCAAAAAATCAACATGTTAAGCACTTAGGAGTTATTTGTTTTGTTTTTTCTGTCCCTGATTTAGCTTATTTTGAGACGTCATTTTTCGTGTCCCGAAAAGTTCCATTTTTTTTTAAATTTAATGTTTTGGGAAGTCAAAAAATAACATATTAAGCACTTAGGAGTCATTTGCTTTGTTTTCGGACACTAATTTTAGCTTATTTTGAGACGTCCTTTTTCGGTGCTCGATTTTCGGGACAAAAAAATTTTTTTTTTTTTTTTAAATTATAAGTTTTGGGAAGTCAAAAAATAACATATTAAGCACTTAGGAGTCATTTGTTTTGTTTTTTCTGACCCTGATTTAGCTTATTTTGAGACGTTATATTTCGGGGCTCGATTTTCCTTACCCGAAAAATTTCCTTTTTTTTGAAATTTCATGTTTTGGGAAGTCAAAAAATAAGATATTAAGCACATAGGAGTCATTTGCTTTGTTTTTCGGACACTTATTTTAGCTTATTTTGCAACGTCATTTTGTGATGCTTTGGTGACACAAAAAATTTCCTTTTTATTGAAATTTTAAGTTTTGTGAAGTCAAAAAATAACATGTTAATCACTTATGAGTCATTTGCTTTGTTTTTCGGACACTTATTTTAGCTTATTTTGAGACGTCATTTTGCAGTGCTCGATTTTCGTGACACAAAAAATTTCCTTTTTTTTTTAAATTTTAAGTTTTGAGTAGTCAAAAAATAACATATTGAGTACTTAGGAGTCAGTTGCTTAGTTTTGCGGACACTTATTTTAGCTTATTTTGACACGTCATTTTGTAATGCTTTCGTGACTCAAGAAAATTCCTTTTTATTAAAATTTTAAGTTTTGTTAAGTCAAAAAATAACATATTAAGCACTTAGGAGTCATTTGCTTTGTTTATCGGACACTATTTTTGCTTATTTTGAGACGATATTTTTCAATGTTCGATTTTCGTGATCCGAAAAGTTTCATTTTTTTTTTGATATTTTACGTTTTGGGAAATCAAAAAATACCATGTTAAGCACTTAGGAGTCATTTGTTTTGTTTTTTCTGACCTTGATTTAGCTTATTTTGAGACGTTATATTTCGGGAATCGATTTTCGTGACAGGAAAAATTTCCTTTTTTTTTGAAATTTCATGTTTTGGGAAGTCAAAAAATAACATATTAAGCACTTAGGAGTCATTTGCTTTGTTTTTCGGACACTTATTTTAGCTTATTTTGATACGTCATTTTGCAGTGCTCGATTTTCGTGACACAAAAAATTTCCTCATTTTTGAAATTTCATGTTTTGGAAAATAAAAAATAACATATTAAGCACTTAGGAGTCATTTGCTTTGTTTTTCGGACACTTATTTTAGCTTATTTTGATACATCATTTTGCAGTGCTCGACTTTCGTGACAAAAAAAATTTCCTTTTTTTTTGAAACTTTAAGTTTTGGGAAGTAAAAAAATACCATGTTAAGCACTTAGGAGTCATTTGCTTTGTTTTTTCTGACCCTGATTTAGCATATTTTGAGACATTATATTTCGGGGCTCGATTTTCGTGACACAAATTTTTTTTTTTTTTTTAAATTATAAGTTTTGGGAAGTCAAAAAATAACATATTAAGCACATAAGAGTCATTTGCTTTGTTTTTCCGACACTAATTTTAGCTTATTTTAAGACGTCATTTTGCCGTGTTCGATTTTTGGGAAGCAAAATGTTTGCTTTTTTTTTAAAATTTCAAGTTTTGGGAAGTTAAAAAATAACATATTAAGCACTTAGGAGCCATTAGCTTTGTTTTCGGACACCCTGGTTTTGCGGATTTTGAGACGTCATTTTTCGGGGCTCGATTTTTGTGACATAAAAAATTTCATTTTTTTTTTAATTCCATGTTTTGGGAAGTCAAAAAATAACATGTAAGCACTTATGAGTCATTTGATTTGTTTTTCGGACACTAATTTTAGCTTATTTTGAGACGTCATTTTGTAGTGCTTTCGTGACACAAAAAAATTCATTTTTTTTTAAATTTTAAGTTTTGTAAAGTCAAAAAATAACAAATTAAGAACTTTGGAGTCATTTGCTTTGTTTTTCGGACACTAATTTTTGCTTATTTTGAGACGATATTTTTCGGTGCTCGATTTTCGTGACCCGAAAAGTTTCCTTATTTTTTATATTTTATGTTTTGGGAAGTGAAAAAAACAACATGTTAAAACACTTGGGAGTTATTTGTTTTGTTTTTTTTTACCCTTATTTAGCTTATTTTGAGACGTCATTTTTCGGCGCACAATTTTCGTGTCCCAAAAAGTTTCATTTTTGAAATTTCAGGTTTTTGAAAATAAAAAATAACATATTAAGCACTTAGGAGTCATTTGCTTTGTTTTTCGGGCACTTATTTTAGCTTATTTTGAGACGTCATTTTGCAGTGCTCGATTTTCGTGACACAAAAAAATTTCATTTTTTTTGAAATTTTAAGTTTTGGGTAGTCAAAAAATAACATTTTGAGTACTTAGGAGTCAGTTGCTTTGTTTTGCGGACACTTATTTTTGCTTATTTTGTCACGTCGTTATGTAATGCTTTCGTGACAAAAAAAATTTCCTTTTTATAGAAATTTTAAGTTTTGTGAAGTCAAAAAATAACATATTAAGCAATTAGGAGTCATTTGCTTTGTTTATCGGACACTAATTTTTGATTATTTTAAGACGATATTTTTCGGTGCTCGATTTTCGTGATCCGAAAAGTTTCATTTTTTTTTTGATATTTTACGTTTTGGGAAGTCAAAAAATACCATGTTAAGCACTTAGGAGTCATTTGTTTTGTTTTTTCTGACCCTGATTTAGCTTATTTTGAGACGTTATATGTCGGGGATCGATTTTCGTGACAGGATAAATTTCCTTTTTTTTGAAATTTCATGTTTTGGGAAGTAAAAAAATAACATATTAAGCACTTAGGAGTCATTTGCTTTGATTTTCGGACACTTATTTTAGCTTATTTTGATACGTCATTTTGCAGTGCTCAATTTTCGAGACACAAAAAATTTCTTTATTTTTGAAATTTCATGTTTTGGGAAATAAAAAATAACATATTAAGCACTTAGGAGTCATTTGCTTTGTTTTTCGGACACTTATTTTAGCTTATTTTGCGACGTCATTTTGCAGTGCTCGATTTTGGTGACACAAAAAATTTCCTTTTTTTTTGAAATTTTAAGTTTTGGGTAGTCAAAAAATAACATATTGAGTACTTAGGAGTCAGTTGCTTTGTTTTGCGGACACTTATTTTAGCTTATTTTGACACGTCATTTTGTAATGCTTTCGTGACCCGAAAAATTTCCTTTTTTTTTGAAATTTCATGTTTTGGGAAGTCAAAAAATAAGATATTAAGCACTTAGGAGTCATTTGCTTTGTTTTTCGGACACTTATTTTAGCTTATTTTGATACGCCATTTTGCAGTGCTCGATTTTCGTGACCCGAAAAACAGCATGTTAAGCACTTAGGAGTTATTTGTTTTGTTTTTTATGACCCTGATTTAGCTTATTTTGAGACGTCATTTTTCGGCGCTCAATTTTCGTGTCCCGAAAAGTTTCATTTTTTTTGAAATTTAATGTTTTGGGAAGTCAAAAAATAACATATTAAGCACTTAGGAGTCATTTGCTTTGTTTTCGGACACTAATTTTAGTTTATTTCGAGACGTCATTTTTCGGTGCTCGATTTTCGTGACACAAAAAAATTCTTTTTTTTGAAATTATAAGTTTTGGGAAGTCAAAAAATAACATATTAAGCACTTAGGAGTCAGTTATTTTGAGACGTTATATTTCGGGGCTCGATTTTCGTGACACAAAAAAAATCTTTTTTTTTGAAGTTACAAGTTTTGGGAAGTCAAAAAATAACATATTAAGCACTTAGGAGTCATTTGTTTTGTTTTTTCTGACCCTGATTTAGCTTATTTTGAGACGTTATATTTCGGGGCTCGATTTTCGTGACAGGAAAAATTTCCTTTTTTTTGAAATTTCATGTTTTGGGAAGTCAAAAAATAACATATTAAGCACTTAGGAGTCATTTGCTTTGTTTTCGGACACTTATTTTAGCTTATTTTGATACGTCATTTTGCAGTTCTTGATTTTCGTTACACAAAAAAGTTTCCTTATTTTTTAAATTTCATGTTTTGGGAAATAAAAAATAACATATTAAGCACTTAGGATTCATTTGCTTTGTTTTTCGGACACTTATTTTAGTTTCTTTTGAAACGTCATTTTGCAATGCTCGATTTTCGTGACAAAAAAAATTCCTTTTTTTTGAAACTTTAAGTTTTGGGAAGTCAAAAAATACCATGTTAAGCACGTAGGAGTCATTTGCTTTGTTTTTTCTGACCCTGATTTAGCTTATTTTGAGACATTATATTTCGGGGCTCGATTTTCATGACCCAAAAAAATTCTTTTTTTTTGAAATTATAAGTTTTGGGAAGTCAAAAAATAACATATTAAGCACTTAGGAGTCATTTGCTTTGTTTTTCCGACACTAATTTTAGCTTATTTTGAGACGTCATTTTGCCGTGTTCGATTTTCGTGACACAAAATGTTTCCTTTTTTTTTTAAATTTCAAGTTTTGGAAAGTCAAAAAATAACATATTAAGCACTTAGTAGTCATTTGTTTTGTTTTTTCTGACCCTGATTTAGCTTTTTTTGAGACGTTATATTTCGGGGCTGGATTTTCCTGACCCGAAAAATTTCTTTTTTTTGAAATTTCAGGTTTTGGGAAGTCAAAAAATAAGATATTAAGCACTTAGGAGTCATTTGTTTTGTTTTTCGGACACTTATTTTGATACGTCATTTTGCAGTTCTCGATTTTCGTGACACAAAAAATTTCCTTATTTTTGAAATTTCATGTTTTGGGAAATAAAAATAACATATTAAGCACTTAGGAGTCTTTTGCTTTGTTTTTCGGAAACTTATTTTAGCTTATTTTGAGACGTCATTTTGCAGTGCTCGATTTTCGTGACACAAAAAAATTCCTTTTTTTTGGAAATTTTAGTTTTGGGTAGTCAAAAAATAACATATTTAGTACTTAGGAGTCAGATGCTTTGTTTTGCGGACACTTATTTTAGCTTATTTTGACACGTCATTTTGTAATGCTTTCGTGACACAAAAAATTTCCTTTTTATTGAAATTTTAAGTTTTGTGAAGTCAAAAAATAACATATTAAGCACTTAGGAGTCATTTGCTTTGTTTTTCGGACACTCATTTTAGCTTATTTTGAGACGTCATTTTGCAGTGCTCGATTTTCGTGACACAAAAAAATTCCTTTTTTTTGAAACTTTAAGTTTTGGGAAGTCAAAAAATACCATGTTAAGCACGTAGGAGTCATTTCCTTTGTTTTTTCTGACCCTGAGTTAGCTTATTTTGAGACATTATATTTCGGGGCTCGATTTTCGTGAAACAAAAAAATTCTTTTTTTTTGAAATTATAAGTTTTGGGAAGTCAAAAAATAACATATTAAGCACTTAGGAGTCATTTTCTTTGTTTTTCTGACACTAATTTTAGCTTATTTTGAGACGTCATTTTGCCGTGTTCGATTTTCGTGACACAAAATGTTTTCTTTTTTTTTTAAATTTCAAGTTTTGGGAAGTCAAAAAATAACATATTAAGCTCTTAGGAGTCATTTGTTTTGTTTTATCTGACCCTGATTTAGCTTATTTTGAGACGTTATATTTCGGGGCTCGATTTTCCTGACCCGAAAAATTTCCTTTTTTTTGAAATTTATTGTTTTGGGAAGTCAAAAAATAAGATATTAAGCACTTAGGAGTCATTTGCTTTGTTTTTCGGACACTTATTTTAGCTTATTTTGATACGTCATTTTGCAGTTCTTGATTTTCGTTACACAAAAAAGTTTCCTTATTTTTTAAATTTCAAGTTTTGGGAAATAAAAAATAACATATTAAGCACTTAGGAGTCATTTGCTTTGTTTTTCGGACACTTATTTTAGCTTATTTTGTGACGTCATTTTGCAGTGCTCGATCTTCGTGACACAAAAAATTTCCTTTTTTTTTGAAATTTTAAGTTTTGGGTAGTCAAAAAATAACATATTGAGTACTTAGGAGTCAGATGCTTTGTTTTTCGGACACTCATTTTATCTTATTTTGAGACTTCGTTTTGCAGTCCTCGATTTTCGTGACACAAAAAATTTCCTTTTTTTTGAAATTTTAAGTTTTGGAAAGTAAAAAAATACCATGTTAATCACTTAGGAGTCATTTGTTTTGTTTTTTCTGGCACTGATTTAGCTTATTTTGAGACGTTATATTTCGGGGCTCGATTTTCGTGACGGGAAAAATTTCGTTTTTTTTTAAATTTCATGTTTTGGGAAGTCAAAAAATAACATATTAAGCACTTAGGAGTCATTTGCTTTGTTTTTCGGACACTTATTTTGATACGTCATTTTGCAGTTCTCGATTTTCGTGACACAAAAAATTTCCTTATTTTTGAAATTTCATGTTTTGGGAAATAAAAATAACATATTAAGCACTTAGGAGTCTTTTGCTTTGTTTTTCGGAAACTTATTTTAGCTTATTTTGAGACGTCATTTTGCAGTGCTCGATTTTCGTGACACAAAAAATTTCCTTTTTTTTTGAAATTTTAAGTTTTGGGTAGTCAAAAAATAACATATTGAGTACTTAGGAGTCAGATGCTTTGTTTTGCGGACACTTATTTTAGCTTATTTTGACACGTCATTTTGTAATGCTTTCGTGACACAAAAAATTTCCTTTTTATTGAAATTTTAAGTTTTGTGAAGTCAAAAAATAACATATTAAGCACTTAGGAGTCATTTGCTTTGTTTTTCGGACACTCATTTTAGCTTATTTTGAGACGTCATTTTGCAGTGCTCGATTTTCGTGACACAAAAAAATTCCTTTTTTTTGAAACTTTAAGTTTTGGGAAGTCAAAAAATACCATGTTAAGCACGTAGGAGTCATTTGTTTTGTTTTTTCTGACCCTGAGTTAGCTTATTTTGAGACATTATATTTCGGGGCTCGATTTTCGTGAAACAAAAAAATTCTTTTTTTTTGAAATTATAAGTTTTGGGAAGTCAAAAAATAACATATTAAGCACTTAGGAGTCATTTTCTTTGTTTTTCTGACACTAATTTTAGCGTATTTTGAGACGTCATTTTGCCGTGTTCGATTTTCGTGACACAAAATGTTTTCTTTTTTTTTTTAAATTTCAAGTTTTGGGAAGTCAAAAAATAACATATGAAGCACATAGAAGTCAGTTGTTTTGTTTTATCTGACCCTGATTTAGCTTAATTTGAGACGATATATTTCGGGGCTCGATTTTCCTGGCCCGAAAAATTTCCTTTTTTTTGAAATTTCATGTTTTGGGGAGTCAAAAAATAAGATATTAAGCACTTAGGAGTCATTTGCTTTGTTTTTCGGACACTTATTTTAGCTTATTTTGATACGTCATTTTGCAGTGCTCGATTTTCGTGACACAAAAAATTTCCTTTTTTTTTGAAATTTTAAGTTTTGGGTAGTCAAAAAATAACATATTGAGTACTTAGGAGTCAGATGCTTTGTTTTGCGGACACTTATTTTAGCTTATTTTGACACGTCATTTTGTAATGCTTTCGTGACCCAAAAAATTTCCTTTTTATTGAAATTTTAAATTTTGTGAAGTCAAAAAATAACATATTAAGCACTTAGGAGTCATTTGCTTTGTTTTTCGGACACTCATTTTAGCTTATTTTGAGACGTCATTTTGCAGTGCTCGATTTTCGTGACACAAAAAATTTCCTTTTTTTTGAAATTTTAAGTTTTGGAAAGTAAAAAAAAACCATGTTAAGCACTTAGGAGTCATTTGTTTTGTTTTTTCTGACACTGATTTAGCTTATTTTGAGACGTTATATTTCGGGGCTCGATTTTCGTGACAGGAAAAATTTCGTTTTTTTTTTAATTTTATGTTTTTGTAAGTCAAAAAATAACATATTAAGCACTTAGGAGGCGTTTGTTTTGTTTTTCGGACACTTATTTTGATACGTCATTTTGCAGTTCTCGATTTTCGTGACACAAAAAATTTCCTTATTTTTGAAATTTCATGTTTTGGGAAATAAAAATAACATATTAAGCACTTAGGAGTCTTTTGCTTTGTTTTTCGGAAACTTATTTTAGCTTATTTTTAGACGTCATTTTGCAGTGCTCGATTTTCGTGACACAAAAAATTTCCTTTTTTTTTGAAATTTTAAGTTTTGGGTAGTCAAAAAATGGAGTCATTTGCTTTGTTTTTCGGACACTTATTTTAGCTTATTTTGAGACGTCATTTTGCAGTGCTCGATTTTCGCGACACAAAAAATTTCCTTATTTTTGAAATTTCATGTTTTGGGAAATAAAAAAATAACATATTAAGCACTTAGGAGTCATTTGCTTTGTTTTTCGGACACTTATTTTAACTTATTTTGATAGGTCATTTTGCAGTGCTCGATTTTCGTGACACAAAAAATTTCCTTTTTTTTTTGAAATTTAAAGTTTTTGGGAAGTTAAAAAATAACATATTAAGCACTTAGGAGTCATTTGCTTTGTTTGTCGGACACTTATTTTAGCTTATTTTGATATGTCATTTTGCAGTGCTCGATTTTCGCGACACAAAAAATTCCCTTATTTTTGAAATTTCATGTTTTGGGAAATAAAAAATAACATATTAAGCACTTAGGAGTCATTTGCTTTGTTTTTCGGACACTCCTTTTAGCTTATTTTGAGACGTCATTTTGTAGTGCTCGATTTTCGTGACACAAAAAATTTCCTATTTTTTTTGAAATTTTAAGTTTTGGGTAGTCAAAGTTAACATATTGAGTACTTAGGAGTCATTTGATTTGTTTTTTGGACAATACTTTTAGCTTATTTTTTTACTTCCCAAAACATATAATTTTTTTGAACTTATAAGGGCCTATTTGTTTGGCGTTTGGGAAAGTAGTTTGGGAGAGTAGTGGATGTTTGTGAAATAATCTCGCTTTGCGTAATGTTGTTTGTTTGGATTTTGAGAGAGTGGTTTGCGAAATAAAATAGGTGTAGGTTTTTTGGGAAAAGTTAGGTTGTAGGTGTAAGATGTGTAAGACTTTATGTCAAATCATGTTTGTTATGTGAGATAAATTGTGTAAGAGATAGGTTACTTTATGTCAAATCAAAGTAGTGTTTGTATAGGTTTTGGGAAACGCCAAACAAACAGGCCCTAAGTTTTGGGAAGTCAAAAAATTACATATTAAGCACTTAGGAGTCATTTGTTTTGTTTTTCTGACCCTGATTTAGCTTATTTTGAGACGTTATATTTCGGGGCTCGATTTTCGTGACACAAAAAAAGTTTCATATTTTTTGAAATTTCATGTTTTGAGAAGTCAAAAAATAACATATTAATCACTTTAGGAGTCATTTGCTTTGTTTTTCCGACACTAATTTTAGCTTATTTTGAGACGTCATTTTGCCGTGTTCGATTTTCGTGACACAAAATGTTTCCTTTTTTTTTTTTATATTTCAAGTTTTGGGAAGTCAAAAAATAACATATTAAGCACTTAGGAGTCATTTGTTTTGTTTTTTCTGACCCTGATTTAGCTTATTTTGAGACGTTATATTTCGGGGCTCGATTTTCCTGACCCGAAAAATTTCCTTTTTTTTTTTTTTTCATGTGTGGGGAAGTTAAAAAATAAGATATTTAGCACTTAGGAGTCATTTGCTTTGTTTTTCGGACACTTATTTTAGATTATTTTGACACGTCATTTTGTAATGCTTTCGTGACACAAAAAATTTCCTTTTTATTGAAATTTTATGTTTTGTGAAGTAAAAAAATAACATATTATACACTTAGGAGTCATTTGCTTTGTTTTTCGGACACTAATTTTTGCCTATTTTGAGACGATATTGTTCGGTGCTCGATTTCCGTTATCCGAAAAAGTTACCTTTTTTTTTTTTTGATATTTTATGTTTTGGGAAGTCAAAAAATATCTTGTTAAGCACTTAGGAGTTATTTGTTTTGTTTTTTCTGACCCTGATTTAGCTTATTTTTAGACGTTATATTTCGGGGCTCGATTTTCGTGACAAGAAAAATTTGTTTTTTTTTTTAAATTTCATGTTTTGGGAAGTCAAAAAATAACATATTTAGCACTTAGGTGTCATTTGCTTTGTTTTTCGGAAACTTATTTTAGCTTATTTTGATACGTCATTTTGCAGTGCTCGATTTTCGTGACAAAAAAAATTTCCTTTTTTTTGAAACTTAAAGTTTTGGGAAGTCAAAAAATACCATATTAAGCACTTAGGAGTCATTTGTTTTATTTTTCTGACCCTGATTTAGCTTATTTTGAGACGTTATATTTCGCGGCTCGATTTTCGTGACACAAAAAAAGTTTCATATTTTTTGAAATTTCATGTTTTGAGAAGTCAAAAAATAACATATTAAGCACTTTAGGAGTCATTTGCTTTGTTTTTCCGACACTAATTTTAGCTTATTTTGAGACGTCATTTTGCCGTGTTCGATTTTCGTGACACAAAATGTTTCCTTTTTTTATTATATTTCAAGTTTTGGGAAGTAAAAAAATAACATATTAAGCACTTAGGAGTCATTTGTTTTGTTTTTTCTGACCCTGATTTAGCTTATTTTGAGACGTTATATTTCGGGGCTTGATTTTCCTGACCCGAAAAATTTCCTTTTTTTTTGAAATTTCATGTTTTTGGAAGTCAAAAAATAAGATATTAAGCACCTAGGAGTCATTTGCTTTGTTTTTCGGACACTTATTTTAGCTTATTTTGACACGTCATTTTGTAATGCTTTCGTGACACAAAAAATTTCCTTTTTATTGAAATTTTATGTTTTGTGAAGTAAAAAAATAACATATTATGCACTTAGGAGTCATTTGCTTTGTTTTTGGGACACTAATTTTTGCCTATTTTGAGACGATATTGTTCGGTGCTCGATTTTCGTTATCCGAAAAAGTTTCCTTTTTTTTTTTTTTTTTGATATTTTATGTTTTGGGAAGTCAAAAAATACCATGTTAAGCACTTAGGAGTTATTTGTTTTGTTTTTTTTGACCCTGATTTAGCTTATTTTGAGACGTTATATTTCGGGGCTCGATTTTCGTGACAGGAAAAATTTGTTTTTTTTTTAAATTTCATGTTTTGGGAAGTCAAAAAATAACATATTTAGCACTTAGGTGTCATTTGCTTTGTTTTTCGGACACTTATTTTAGCTTATTTTGATACGTCATTTTGCAGTGCTCGATTTTCGTGACAAAAAAAATTTCCTTTTTTTTGAAACTTAAAGTTTTGGGAAGTCAAAAAATACCATGTTAAGCACGTAGGAGTCATTTGCTTTGTTTTTTCTGACCCTGATTTAGCTTATTTTTAGACGTTATATTTCGGGGCTCGATTTTCGTGACACAAAAAAATTCTTTTTTTTTGAAATTTTGAGTTTTGGGAAGTCAAAAAATAACATATTAATAACTTAGGAGTCATTTGCTTTGTTTTGCCGACACTAATTTTAGCTTATTTTGAGACGTCATTTTGACGTGTTCGATTTTCGTGACACAAAATGTTTCCTTTTTTTTTTAAATTTCAAGTTTTGGGAAGTCAAAAAATAACATATTAAGCACTTAGGAGTCATTTGTTTTGTTTTTTCTGACCCTGATTTAGCTTATTTTGAGACGTAATATTTCGGGGCTCGATTTTCCTGACCCGAAAAATTTCCTTTTTTTTGAAATTTCATGTTTTGGGAAGTCAAAAAATAAGATATTAAGCACTTAGGAGTCATTTGCTTTGTTTTTCGGACACTTATTTTAGCTTATTTTGACACGTCATTTTGTAATGCTTTCGTGACACAAAAAATTTCCTTTTTATTGAAATTTTATGTTTTTTGAAGTAAAAAAATAACAATTTAAGCACTTAGGGGGCATTTGCTTTTTTTTTCCGACCCCTATTTTTCCCCTTTTTTGGACCATTTTTGTTCGGTGCTCGATTTCCGGTTTCCGAAAAAGGTTCCTTTTTTTTTTTTGATATTTTATGTTTTTGGAAGTCAAAAAATACCATGTTAAGCACTTAGGAGTCATTTGTTTTGTTTTTTATTACCCTGATTTAGCTTATTTTGAGACGGGGCTCGATTTTCGTGACAGGAAAAATTTGTTTTTTTTTTTAAATTTCATGTTTTGGGAAGTCAAAAAATAAGATATTAAGCACTTAGGAGCCATTTGCTTTGTTTTTCGGACACTTATTTTAGCTTATTTTGACACGTCATTTTGTAATGCTTTCGTGACACAAAAAATTTCCTTTTTATTGAAATTTTATGTTTTTTGAAGTAAAAAAATAACATATTAAGCACTTAGGAGTCATTTGCTTTGTTTTTCCGACACTAATTTTTCCCTATTTTGAGACGATATTGTTCGGTGCTCGATTTCCGTTATCCGAAAAAGTTTCCTTTTTTTTTTTTGATATTTTATGTTTTTGGAAGTCAAAAAATACCATGTTAAGCACTTAGGAGTTATTTGTTTTGTTTTTTCTGACCCTGATTTAGCTTATTTTGAGACGTTATATTTCGGGGCTCGATTTTCGTGACAAGAAAAATTTGTTTTTTTTTTTAAATTTCATGTTTTGGGAAGTCAAAAAATAACATATTTAGCACTTAGGTGTCATTTGCATTGTTTTTCGGAAACTTATTTTAGCTTATTTTGATACGTCATTTTGCAGTGCTCGATTTTCGTGACAAAAAAAATTTCCTTTTTTTTGAAATTTAAAGTTTTGGGAAGTCAAAAAATACCATATTAAGCACTTAGGAGTCATTTGTTTTATTTTTCTGACCCTGATTTAGCTTATTTTGAGACGTTATATTTCGGGGCTTGATTTTCGTGACCCAAAAAAAGTTTCTTATTTTTTGAAATTTCATGTTTTGAGAAGTCAAAAATTAACATATTAAGCACTTTAGGAGTCATTTGCTTTGTTTTTCCGACACTAATTTTAGCTTATTTTGAGACGTCATTTTGCCGTGTTCGATTTTCGTGACACAAAATGTTTCCTTTTTTTATTATATTTCAAGTTTTGGGAAGTAAAAAAATAACATATTAAGCACTTACGAGTCATTTGTTTTGTTTTTTCTGACCCTGATTTAGCTTATTTTGAGACGTTATATTTCGGGGCTTGATTTTCCTGACCCGAAAAATTTCCTTTTTTTTGAAATTTCATGTTTTGGGAAGTCAAAAAATAAGATATTAAGCACTTAGGAGTCATTTGCTTTGTTTTTCGGACACTTATTTAAGCTTATTTTGACACGTCATTTTGTAATGCTTTCGTGACACAAAAAATTTCCTTTTTATTGAGATTTTATGTTTTTTGAAGTAAAAAAATAACATATTAAGCACTTAGGAGTCATTTGCTTTGTTTTTCCGACACTAATTTTTCCCTATTTTGAGACGATATTGTTCGGTGCTCGATTTCCGTTATCCGAAAAAGTTTCCTTTTTTTTTTTTGATATTTTATGTTTTTGGAAGTCAAAAAATACCATGTTAAGCACTTAGGAGTTATTTGTTTTGTTTTTTCTGACCCTGATTTAGCTTATTTTGAGACGTTATATTTCGGGGCTCGATTTTCGTGACAAGAAAAATTTGTTTTTTTTTTTAAATTTCATGTTTTGGGAAGTCAAAAAATAACATATTTAGCACTTAGGTGTCATTTGCTTTGTTTTTCGGAAACTTATTTTAGCTTATTTTGATACGTCATTTTGCAGTGCTCGATTTTCGTGACAAAAAAAATTTCCTTTTTTTTGAAATTTAAGGTTTTGGGAAGTCAAAAAATACCATATTAAGCACTTAGGAGTCATTTGTTTTATTTTTCTGACCCTGATTTAGCTTATTTTGAGACATTATATTTCGGGGCTCGATTTTCGTGACACAAAAAAAGTTTCATATTTTTTGAAATTTCATGTTTTGAGAAGTCAAAAAATAACATATTAAGCACTTTAGGAGTCATTTGCTTTGTTTTTCCGACACTAATTTTAGCTTATTTTGAGACGTCATTTTGCCGTGTTCGATTTTCGTGACACAAAATGTTTCCTTTTTTTATTATATTTCAAGTTTTGGGAAGTAAAAAAATAACATATTAAGCACTTAGGAGTCATTTGTTTTGTTTTTTCTGACCCTGATTTAGCTTATTTTGAGACGTTATATTTCGGGGCTTGATTTTCCTGACCCGAAAAATTTCCTTTTTTTTTGAAATTTCATGTTTTGGGAAGTCAAAAAATAAGATATTAAGCACCTAGGAGTCATTTGCTTTGTTTTTCGGACACTTATTTTAGCTTATTTTGACACGTCATTTTGTAATGCTTTCGTGACACAAAAAATTTCCTTTTTATTGAAATTTTATGTTTTGTGAAGTAAAAAAATAACATATTATGCACTTAGGAGTCATTTGCTTTGTTTTTGGGACACTAATTTTTGCCTATTTTTAGACGATATTGTTCGGTGCTCGATTTCCGTTATCCGAAAAAGTTTCCTTTTTTTTTTTTGATATTTTATGTTTTTGGAAGTCAAAAAATACCATGTTAAGCACTTAGGAGTTATTTGTTTTGTTTTTTCTGACCCAGATTTAGCTTATTTTGAGACGTTATATTTCGGGGCTTGATTTTCGTGACAAGAAAAATTTGTTTTTTTTTTAAAATTTCATGTTTTGGGAAGTTAAAAATTAACATTTTTTGCATTTAGGTGTCATTTGCTTTGTTTTTCGGTCTCTTTTTTTAGCTTATTTTGATACGTCATTTTGCAGTGCTCGATTTTCGTGACAAAAAAAATTTCCTTTTTTTTGAAACTTAAAGTTTTGGGAAGTCAAAAAATACCATGTTAAGCACGTAGGAGTCATTTGCTTTGTTTTTTCTGACTCTGATTTAGCTTATTTTGAGACGTTATATTTCGGGGCTCGATTTTCGTGACACAAAAAAATTCTTTTTTTTTGAAATTATAAGTTTTGGGAAGTCAAAAAATAACATATTAATAACTTAGGAGTCATTTGCTTTGTTTTTCCGACACTAATTTTAGCTTATTTTGAGACGTCATTTTGCCGTGTTCGATTTTCGTGACACAAAATGTTTCCTTTTTTTTTTAAATTTCAAGTTTTGGGAAGTCAAAAAATAACATATTAAGCACTTAAGAGTCATTTGTTTTGTTTTTTCTGACCCTGATTTAGCTTATTTTGAGACGTTATATTTCGGGGCTCGATTTTCCTGACCCGAAAAATTTCCTTTTTTTTGAAATTTCATGTTTTGGGAAGTCAAAAAATAAGATATTAAGCACTTAGGAGTCATTTGCTTTGTTTTTCGGACAATTATTTTAGCTTATTTTGACACGTCATTTTGTAATGATTTCGTGACACAAAAAATTTCCTTTTTATTGAAATTTTATGTTTTGTGAAGTAAAAAAATAACATATTATGCACTTAGGAGTCACTTGCTTTGTTTTTGGGACACTAATTTTTGCCTATTTTGAGACGATATTGTTCGGTGCTCGATTTTCGTTATCCGAAAAAGTTTCCTTTTTTTTTTTTTGATATTTTATGTTTTGGGAAGTCAAAAAATACCATGTTAAGCACTTAGGAGTTATTTGTTTTGTTTTTTTTGACCCTGATTTAGCTTATTTTGAGACGTTATATTTCGGGGCTCGATTTTCGTGACAGGAAAAATTTGTTTTTTTTTTAAATTTCATGTTTTGGGAAGTCAAAAAATAACATATTTAGCCCTTAGGTGTCATTTGCTTTGTTTTTCGGACACTTATTTTAGCTTATTTTGATACGTCATTTTGCAGTGCTCGATTTTCGTGACAAAAAAAATTTCCTTTTTTTTGAAACTTAAAGTTTTGGGAAGTCAAAAAATACCATGTTAAGCACGTAGGAGTCATTTGCTTTGTTTTTTCTGACCCTGATTTAGCTTATTTTTAGACGTTATATTTCGGGGCTCGATTTTCGTGACACAAAAAAATTCTTTTTTTTTGAAATTATAAGTTTTGGGAAGTCAAAAAATAACATATTAATAACTTAGGAGTCATTTGCTTTGTTTTTCCGACACTAATTTTAGCTTATTTTGAGACGTCATTTTGACGTGTTCGATTTTCGTGACACAAAATGTTTCCTTTTTTTTTTAAATTTCAAGTTTTGGGAAGTCAAAAAATAACATATTAAGCACTTAGGAGTCATTTGTTTTGTTTTTTCTGACCCTGATTTAGCTTATTTTGAGACGTAATATTTCGGGGCTCGATTTTCCTGACCCGAAAAATTTCCTTTTTTTTGAAATTTCATGTTTTGGGAAGTCAAAAAATAAGATATTAAGCACTTAGGAGTCATTTGCTTTGTTTTTCGGACACTTATTTTAGCTTATTTTGACACGTCATTTTGTAATGCTTTCGTGACACAAAAAATTTCCTTTTTATTGAAATTTTATGTTTTTTGAAGTAAAAAAATAACATATTAAGCACTTAGGAGTCATTTGCTTTGTTTTTCCGACACTAATTTTTCCCTATTTTGAGACGATATTGTTCGGTGCTCGATTTCCGTTATCCGAAAAAGTTTCCTTTTTTTTTTTTGATATTTTATGTTTTTGGAAGTCAAAAAATACCATGTTAAGCACTTAGGAGTCATTTGTTTTGTTTTTTATGACCCTTATTTAGCTTATTTTGAGACGGGGCTCGATTTTCGTGACATGAAAAATTTGTTTTTTTTTTAAATTTCATGTTTTGGGAAGTCAAAAAATAACATATTAAGCACTTAGGAGTCATTTGCTTTGTTTTTCGGAAACTTATTTTAGCTTATTTTGATACGTCATTTAGCAGTGCTCGATTTTCGTGACAAAAAAATTTCCTTTTTTTTGAAACTTAAAGTTTTGGGAAGTCAAAAAATACCATGTTAAGCACGTAGGAGTCATTTGTTTTGTTTTTTCTGACCCTGATTTAGCTTATTTTGAGACGTTATATTTCGGGGCTCGATTTTCGTGACACAAAAAAATTCCTTTTTTTTTTTAAATTCCAAGTTTTGGGAAGTCAAAAAATAACATATTAAGCACTTAGGAGCCATTTGCTTTGTTTTCGGAAACTGGTTTTGTTGATTTGGAGACGTCATTTTTCGGGGCTCAATATTTTTGACCTACAAAATTTCATTTTTTTTTTCAATTATTAGTTTTGGTAAGTCAAAAAATAACATATTAAGCACTTAGGAGTCATTTGTTTTGTTTTTTCTGACCCTGATTTAGCTTATTTTGAGACGTTATATTTCGGGGCCCTATTTTCGTGTCCCGAAAAGTTTCATATTTTTTTGAAATTTAATGTTTTGAGAAGTCAAAAAATAACATATTAAGCACTTTAGGAGTCATTTGTTTTGTTTTTCGAACACTTATTTTAGCTTATTTTGATACGTCATTTTGCAGTGCTCGATTTTCCTGACACAAAAAATTTCCTTATTTCTGAAATTTAATGTTTTGGGAAATAAAAAATAACAAATTAAGCTATTAGGAGTCATTTGCTTTGTTTTTCAGACACTTATTTTAGCTTATTTTGAGACGTTATTTTGCAGTGTTCGATTTTCGTGACAAAAAAAATTTCCTTTTTTTTGAAATTTTAAGTTTTGGGAAGTCAAAAAATACCATATTAAGAACTTAGGAGTCATTTGTTTTGTTTTTTCTGACACTAATTTAGCCTATTTTGAGACGTTATATTTCGGGGCTCGATTTTCGTGACACAAATTTTTTTTTTTTTTTTTGAAATTATAAGTTTTGGGAAGTCAAAAAATAACATATTAAGCACTTAGGAGTCATTTGTTTTGTTTTTTCTCACCCTGATTTAGCTTATTTTGAGACGTTATATTTCGGGGATCGATTTTCGTGACAGGAAAAAATTCCTTTTTTTTGAAATTTCATGTTTTGGGAAGTCAAAAAATAACATATTAAGCACTTAGGAGTCATTTGCTTTGTTTTTCGGACACTTATTTTAGCTTATTTTGATACGTCATTTTGCAGTGCTCGATTTTCGTGACAAAAAAAATTTCCTTTTTTTTTGAAACTTTAAGTTTTGGGAAGTCAAAAAATACAATGTTAAGCACTTAGGAGTCATTTGCATTGTTTTTTCTGACCCTGATTTAGCTTATTTTGAGACGTTATATTTCGGGGCTCGATTTTCGTGACACAAAAAAATTCTTTTTTTTTGAAATTACAAGTTTTGGGAAGTCAAAAAATAACATATTAAGCACTTAGGAGTCATTTGTTTTGTTTTTTCTGACCCTGATTTAGCTTATTTTGAGACGTTATTTTTCGGGGCTCGATTTTCGTGACAGGAAAAATTTCCTTTTTTTTGAAATTTCATGTTTTGGGAAGTCAAAAAATAACATATTAAGCACTTAGGAGTCATTTGCTTTGTTTTTCGGACACTTATTTTAGCTTATTTTGATACGTCATTTTGCAGTTCTCGATTTTCGTGACACAAAAAATTTCCTTATTTTTTAAATTTCATGTTTTGGGAAATAAAAAATAACATATTAAGCACTTAGGAGTCTTTTACTTTGTTTTTCGGACACTTATTTTAGCTTATTTTGAGACGTCATTTTGCAGTGCCCGATTTTCGTGACACAAAAAATTTCCTTTTTTTTTGAAATTTTAAGTTTTGGGTAGTCAAAAAATAACATATTGAGTACTAAGGAGTCATTTGCTTTGTCTATCGGACACTAATTTTTGCTTATTTTGAGACGATATTTTTCGGTGCTCGATTTTCGTGATCCGAAAAGTTTCATTTTTTTTTTGATATTTTACGTTTTGGGAAGTCAAAAAATACCATGTTAAGTACTTAGGAGTCATTTGTTTTGTTTTTTCTGACCCAGATTTAACTTATTTTGAGACGTTATATTTCGGGGATCGATTTTCGTGACAGGAAAAATTTCCTTTTTTTTGAAATTTCATGTATTGGGAAGTCAAAAAATAACATATTAAGCACTTAGGAGTCATTTGCTTTGTTTTTCGGACACTTATTTTAGCTTATTTTGATACGTCATTTTGCAGTGCTCGATTTTCGTGACAAAAAAAATTTCCTTTTTTTTGAAACTTAAAGTTTTGGGAAGTCAAAAAATACCATGTTAAGCACGTAGGAGTCATTTGCTTTGTTTTTTCTGACTCTGATTTAGCTTATTTTGAGACGTTATATTTCGGGGCTCGATTTTCGTGACACAAAAAAATTCTTTTTTTTTTGAAATTATAAGTTTTGGGAAGTCAAAAAATAACATATTAATAACTTAGGAGTCATTTGCTTTGTTTTTCCGACACTAATTTTAGCTTATTTTGAGACGTCATTTTGCCGTGTTCGATTTTCGTGACACAAAATGTTTCCTTTTTTTTTTAAATTTCAAGTTTTGGGAAGTCAAAAAATAACATATTAAGCACTTAAGAGTCATTTGTTTTGTTTTTTCTGACCCTGATTTAGCTTATTTTGAGACGTTATATTTCGGGGCTCGATTTTCCTGACCCGAAAAATTTCCTTTTTTTTGAAATTTCATGTTTTGGGAAGTCAAAAAATAAGATATTAAGCACTTAGGAGTCATTTGCTTTGTTTTTCGGACACTTATTTTAGCTTATTTTGACACGTCATTTTGTAATGCTTTCGTGACACAAAAAATTTCCTTTTTATTGAAATTTTATGTTTTGTGAAGTAAAAAAATAACATATTATGCACTTAGGAGTCACTTGCTTTGTTTTTGGGACACTAATTTTTGCCTATTTTGAGACGATATTGTTCGGTGCTCGATTTTCGTTATCCGAAAAAGTTTCCTTTTTTTTTTTTTGATATTTTATGTTTTGGGAAGTCAAAAAATACCATGTTAAGCACTTAGGAGTTATTTGTTTTGTTTTTTTTGACCCTGATTTAGCTTATTTTGAGACGTTATATTTCGGGGCTCGATTTTCGTGACAGGAAAAATTTGTTTTTTTTTTAAATTTCATGTTTTGGGAAGTCAAAAAATAACATATTAAGCACTTAGGAGTCTTTTACTTTGTTTTTCGGACACTTATTTTAGCTTATTTTGAGACGTCATTTTGCAGTGCCCGATTTTCGTGACACAAAAAATTTCCTTTTTTTTTGAAATTTTAAGTTTTGGGTAGTCAAAATATAACATATTGAGTACTAAGGAGTCATTTGCTTTGTCTATCGGACACTAATTTTTGCTTATTTTGAGACGATATTTTTCGGTGCTCGATTTTCGTGATCCGAAAAGTTTCATTTTTTTTTTGATATTTTACGTTTTGGGAAGTCAAAAAATACCATGTTAAGCACTTAGGAGTTATTTGTTTTGTTTTTTCTGACCCAGATTTAGCTTATTTTGAGACGTTATATTTCGGGGCTCGATTTTCGTGACAAGAAAAATTTGTTTTTTTTTTTAAATTTCATGTTTTGGGAAGTCAAAAAATAACATATTTAGCACTTAGGTGTCATTTGCTTTGTTTTTCGGAAACTTATTTTAGCTTATTTTGATACGTCATTTTGCAGTGCTCGATTTTCGTGACAAAAAAAATTTCCTTTTTTTTGAAACTTAAAGTTTTGGGAAGTCAAAAAATACCATATTAAGCACTTAGGAGTCATTTGTTTTATTTTTCTGACCCTGATTTAGCTTATTTTGAGACGTTATATTTCGGGGCTCGATTTTCGTGACACAAAAAAAGTTTCATATTTTTTGAAATTTCATGTTTTGAGAAGTCAAAAAATAACATATTAAGCACTTTAGGAGTCATTTGCTTTGTTTTTCCGACACTAATTTTAGCTTATTTTGAGACGTCATTTTGCCGTGTTCGATTTTCGTGACACAAAATGTTTCCTTTTTTTTATTATATTTCAAGTTTTGGGAAGTAAAAAAATAACATATTAAGCACTTAGGAGTCATTTGTTTTGTTTTTTCTGACCCTGATTTAGCTTATTTTGAGACGTTATATTTCGGGGCTTGATTTTCCTGACCCGAAAAATTTCCTTTTTTTTGAAATTTCATGTTTTGGGAAGTCAAAAAATAAGATATTAAGCACCTAGGAGTCATTTGCTTTGTTTTTCGGACACTTATTTTAGCTTATTTTGACACGTCATTTTGTAAGGCTTTCGTGACACAAAAAATTTCCTTTTTATTGAAATTTTATGTTTTGTGAAGTAAAAAAATAACATATTATGCACTTAGGAGTCATTTGCTTTGTTTTTGGGACACTAATTTTTGCCTATTTTGAGACGATATTGTTCGGTGCTCGATTTTCGTTATCCGAAAAAGTTTCCTTTTTTTTTTTTTTTTGATATTTTATGTTTTGGGAAGTCAAAAAATACCATGTTAAGCACTTAGGAGTTATTTGTTTTGTTTTTTCTGACCCAGATTTAGCTTATTTTGAGACGTTATATTTCGGGGCTCGATTTTCGTGACAAGAAAAATTTGTTTTTTTTTTTAAATTTCATGTTTTGGGAAGTCAAAAAATAACATATTTAGCATTTAGGTGTCATTTGCTTTGTTTTTCGGACACTTATTTTAGCTTATTTTGATACGTCATTTTGCAGTGCTCGATTTTCGTGACAAAAAAAATTTCCTTTTTTTTGAAACTTAAAGTTTTGGGAAGTCAAAAAATACCATGTTAAGCACGTAGGAGTCATTTGCTTTGTTTTTTCTGACTCTGATTTAGCTTATTTTGAGACGTTATATTTCGGGGCTCGATTTTCGTGACACAAAAAAATTCTTTTTTTTTGAAATTATAAGTTTTGGGAAGTCAAAAAATAACATATTAATAACTTAGGAGTCATTTGCTTTGTTTTTCCGACACTAATTTTAGCTTATTTTGAGACGTCATTTTGCCGTGTTCGATTTTCGTGACACAAAATGTTTCCTTTTTTTTTTAAATTTCAAGTTTTGGGAAGTCAAAAAATAACATATTAAGCACTTAAGAGTCATTTGTTTTGTTTTTTCTGACCCTGATTTAGCTTATTTTGAGACGTTATATTTCGGGGCTCGATTTTCCTGACCCGAAAAATTTCCTTTTTTTTGAAATTTCATGTTTTGGGAAGTCAAAAAATAAGATATTAAGCACTTAGGAGTCATTTGCTTTGTTTTTCGGACAATTATTTTAGCTTATTTTGACACGTCATTTTGTAATGCTTTCGTGACACAAAAAATTTCCTTTTTATTGAAATTTTATGTTTTGTGAAGTAAAAAAATAACATATTATGCACTTAGGAGTCACTTGCTTTGTTTTTGGGACACTAATTTTTGCCTATTTTGAGACGATATTGTTCGGTGCTCGATTTTCGTTATCCGAAAAAGTTTCCTTTTTTTTTTTTTGATATTTTATGTTTTGGGAAGTCAAAAAATACCATGTTAAGCACTTAGGAGTTATTTGTTTTGTTTTTTTTGACCCTGATTTAGCTTATTTTGAGACGTTATATTTCGGGGCTCGATTTTCGTGACAGGAAAAATTTGTTTTTTTTTTAAATTTCATGTTTTGGGAAGTCAAAAAATAACATATTTAGCACTTAGGTGTCATTTGCTTTGTTTTTCGGACACTTATTTTAGCTTATTTTGATACGTCATTTTGCAGTGCTCGATTTTCGTGACAAAAAAAATTTCCTTTTTTTTGAAACTTAAAGTTTTGGGAAGTCAAAAAATACCATATTAAGCACTTAGGAGTCATTTGTTTTATTTTTCTGACCTGATTTAGCTTATTTTGAGACGTTATATTTCGGGGCTCGATTTTCGTGACACAAAAAAAGTTTCATATTTTTTGAAATTTCATGTTTTGAGAAGTCAAAAATTAACATATTAAGCACTTTAGGAGTCATTTGCTTTGTTTTTCCGACACTAATTTTAGCTTATTTTGAGACGTCATTTTGCCGTGTTCGATTTTCGTGACACAAAATGTTTCCTTTTTTTATTATATTTCAAGTTTTGGGAAGTAAAAAAATAACATATTAAGCACTTACGAGTCATTTGTTTTGTTTTTTCTGACCCTGATTTAGCTTATTTTGAGACGTAATATTTCGGGGCTCGATTTTCCTGACCCGAAAAATTTCCTTTTTTTTGAAATTTCATGTTTTGGGAAGTCAAAAAATAAGATATTAAGCACTTAGGAGTCATTTGCTTTGTTTTTCGGACACTTATTTTAGCTTATTTTGACACGTCATTTTGTAATGCTTTCGTGACACAAAAAAATTCCTTTTTATTGAAATTTTATGTTTTTTGAAGTAAAAAAATAACATATTAAGCACTTAGGAGTCATTTGCTTTGTTTTTCCGACACTAATTTTTCCCTATTTTGAGACGATATTGTTCGGTGCTCGATTTCCGTTATCCGAAAAAGTTTCCTTTTTTTTTTTTGATATTTTATGTTTTTGGAAGTCAAAAAATACCATGTTAAGCACTTAGGAGTCATTTGTTTTGTTTTTTATGACCCTGATTTAGCTTATTTTGAGACGGGGCTCGATTTTCGTGACAGGAAAAATTTGTTTTTTTTTTTAATTTCATGTTTTGGGAAGTCAAAAAATAACATATTAAGCACTTAGGAGTCATTTGCTTTGTTTTTCGGAAACTTATTTTAGCTTATTTTGATACGTCATTTAGCAGTGCTCGATTTTCGTGACAAAAAAATTTCCTTTTTTTTGAAACTTTAAGTTTTGGGAAGTCAAAAAATACCATGTTAAGCACGTAGGAGTCATTTGTTTTGTTTTTTCTGACCCTGATTTAGCTTATTTTGAGACGTTATATTTCGGGGCTCGATTTTCGTGACACAAAAAAATTCCTTTTTTTTTTTAAATTCCAAGTTTTGGGAAGTCAAAAAATAACATATTAAGCACTTAGGAGCCATTTGCTTTGTTTTCGGACACTGGTTTTGCTGATTTGGAGACGTCATTTTTCGGGGCTCAATTTTTTTGACCTACAAAATTTCATTTTTTTTTTCAATTATTAGTTTTGGTAAGTCAAAAAATAACATATTAAGCACTTAGGAGTCATTTGTTTTGTTTTTTCTGACCTTGATTTAGCTTATTTTGAGACGTTATATTTCGGGGCCCTATTTTCGTGTCCCGAAAAGTTTCATATTTTTTTGAAATTTAATGTTTTGAGAAGTCAAAAAATAACATATTAAGCACTTTAGGAGTCATTTGCTTTGTTTTTCGAACACTTATTTTAGCTTATTTTGATACGTCATTTTGCAGTGCTCGATTTTCCTGACACAAAAAATTTCCTTATTTCTGAAATTTAATGTTTTGGGAAATAAAAAATAACAAATTAAGCTATTAGGAGTCATTTGCTTTGTTTTTCAGAAACTTATTTTAGCTTATTTTGAGACGTCATTTTGCAGTGTTCGATTTTCGTGACAAAAAAAATTTCCTTTTTTTTGAAATTTTAAGTTTTGGGAAGTCAAAAAATACCATATTAAGCACTTAGGAGACATTTGTTTTGTTTTTTCTGACACTAATTTAGCCTATTTTGAGACGTTATATTTCGGGGCTCGATTTTCGTGACACAAAAATTTTTTTTTTTTTTGAAATTATAAGTTTTGGGAAGTCAAAAAATAACATATTAAGCACTTAGGAGTCATTTGTTTTGTTTTTTCTCACCCTGATTTAGCTTATTTTGAGACGTTATATTTCGGGGATCGATTTTCGTGACAGGAAAAAATTCCTTTTTTTTGAAATTTCATGTTTTGGGAAGTCAAAAAATAACATATTAAGCACTTAGGAGTCATTTGCTTTGTTTTTCGGACACTTATTTTAGCTTATTTTGATACGTCATTTTGCAGTGCTCGATTTTCGTGACAAAAAAAATTTCCTTTTTTTTTGAAACTTTAAGTTTTGGGAAGTCAAAAAATACAATGTTAAGCACTTAGGAGTCATTTGCATTGTTTTTTCTGACCCTGATTTAGCTTATTTTGAGACGTTATATTTCGGGGCTCGATTTTCGTGACACAAAAAAATTCTTTTTTTTTGAAATTACAAGTTTTGGGAAGTCAAAAAATAACATATTAAGCACTTATGAGTCATTTGTTTTGTTTTTTCTGACCCTGATTTAGCTTATTTTGAGACGTTATATTTCGGGGCTCGATTTTCGTGACAGGAAAAATTTCCTTTTTTTTGAAATTTCATGTTTTGGGAAGTCAAAAAATAACATATTAAGCACTTAGGAGTCATTTGCTTTGTTTTTCGGACACTTATTTTAGCTTATTTTGATACGTCATTTTGCAGTTCTCAATTTTCGTGACACAAAAAATTTCCTTATTTTTTAAATTTCATGTTTTGGGAAATAAAAAATAACATATTAAGCACTTAGGAGTCTTTTACTTTGTTTTTCGGACACTTATTTTAGTTTATTTTGAGACGTCATTTTGCAGTGCCCGATTTTCGTGACACAAAAAATTTCCTTTTTTTTTGAAATTTTAAGTTTTGGGTAGTCAAAAAATAACATATTGAGTACTAAGGAGTCATTTGCTTTGTCTATCGGACACTAATTTTTGCTTATTTTGAGACGATATTTTTCGGTGCTCGATTTTCGTGATCCGAAAAGTTTAATTTTTTTTTTGATATTTTACGTTTTGGGAAGTCAAAAAATACCATGTTAAGTACTTAGGAGTCATTTGTTTTGTTTTTTCTGACCCAGATTTAACTTATTTTGAGACGTTATATTTCGGGGATCGATTTTCGTGACAGGAAAAATTTCCTTTTTTTTGAAATTTCATGTATTGGGAAGTCAAAAAATAACATATTAAGCACTTAGGAGTCATTTGCTTTGTTTTTCGGACACTTATTTTAGCTTATTTTGATACGTCATTTTGCAGTGCTCGATTTTCGTGACAAAAAAAATTTCCTTTTTTTTGAAACTTAAAGTTTTGGGAAGTCAAAAAATACCATGTTAAGCACGTAGGAGTCATTTGCTTTGTTTTTTCTGACTCTGATTTAGCTTATTTTGAGACGTTATATTTCGGGGCTCGATTTTCGTGACACAAAAAAATTCTTTTTTTTTGAAATTATAAGTTTTGGGAAGTCAAAAAATAACATATTAATAACTTAGGAGTCATTTGCTTTGTTTTTCCGACACTAATTTTAGCTTATTTTGAGACGTCATTTTGCCGTGTTCGATTTTCGTGACACAAAATGTTTCCTTTTTTTTTTAAATTTCAAGTTTTGGGAAGTCAAAAAATAACATATTAAGCACTTAAGAGTCATTTGTTTTGTTTTTTCTGACCCTGATTTAGCTTATTTTGAGACGTTATATTTCGGGGCTCGATTTTCCTGACCCGAAAAATATCCTTTTTTTTGAAATTTCATGTTTTGGGAAGTCAAAAAATAAGATATTAAGCACTTAGGAGTCATTTGCTTTGTTTTTCGGACACTTATTTTAGCTTATTTTGACACGTCATTTTGTAATGCTTTCGTGACACAAAAAATTTCCTTTTTATTGAAATTTTATGTTTTGTGAAGTAAAAAAATAACATATTATGCACTTAGGAGTCACTTGCTTTGTTTTTGGGACACTAATTTTTGCCTATTTTGAGACGATATTGTTCGGTGCTCGATTTTCGTTATCCGAAAAAGTTTCCTTTTTTTTTTTTTTGATATTTTATGTTTTGGGAAGTCAAAAAATACCATGTTAAGCACTTAGGAGTTATTTGTTTTGTTTTTTTTGACCCTGATTTAGCTTATTTTGAGACGTTATATTTCGGGGCTCGATTTTCGTGACAGGAAAAATTTGTTTTTTTTTTAAATTTCATGTTTTGGGAAGTCAAAAAATAACATATTTAGCACTTAGGTGTCATTTGCTTTGTTTTTCGGACACTTATTTTAGCTTATTTTGATACGTCATTTTGCAGTGCTCGATTTTCGTGACAAAAAAAATTTCCTTTTTTTTGAAACTTAAAGTTTTGGGAAGTCAAAAAATACCATGTTAAGCACGTAGGAGTCATTTGCTTTGTTTTTTCTGACCCTGATTTAGCTTATTTTTAGACGTTATATTTCGGGGCTCGATTTTCGTGACACAAAAAAATTCTTTTTTTTTGAAATTATAAGTTTTGGGAAGTCAAAAAATAACATATTAATAACTTAGGAGTCATTTGCTTTGTTTTGCCGACACTAATTTTAGCTTATTTTGAGACGTCATTTTGACGTGTTCGATTTTCGTGACACAAAATGTTTCCTTTTTTTTTTAAATTTCAAGTTTTGGAAAGTCAAAAAATAACATATTAAGCACTTAGGAGTCATTTGTTTTGTTTTTTCTGACCCTGATTTAGCTTATTTTGAGACGTTATATTTCGGGGCTCGATTTTCCTGACCCGAAAAATTTCCTTTTTTTTGAAATTTCATGTTTTGGGAAGTCAAAAAATAAGATATTAAGCACTTAGGAGTCATTTGCTTTGTTTTTCGGACACTTATTTTAGCTTATTTTGACACGTCATTTTGTAATGCTTTCGTGACACAAAAAATTTCCTTTTTATTGAAATTTTATGTTTTTTGAAGTAAAAAAATAACATATTAAGCACTTAGGAGTCATTTGCTTTGTTTTTCCGACACTAATTTTTCCCTATTTTGAGACGATATTGTTCGGTGCTCGATTTCCGTTATCCGAAAAAGTTTCCTTTTTTTTTTTTGATATTTTATGTTTTTGGAAGTCAAAAAATACCATGTTAAGCACTTAGGAGTCATTTGTTTTGTTTTTTATGACCCTGATTTAGCTTATTTTGAGACGGGGCTCGATTTTCGTGACAGGAAAAATTTGTTTTTTTTTTAAATTTCATGTTTTGGGAAGTCAAAAAATAACATATTAAGCACTTAGGAGTCATTTGCTTTGTTTTTCGGAAACTTATTTTAGCTTATTTTGATACGTCATTTAGCAGTGCTCGATTTTCGTGACAAAAAAATTTCCTTTTTTTTGAAACTTTAAGTTTTGGGAAGTCAAAAAATACCATGTTAAGCACGTAGGAGTCATTTGTTTTGTTTTTTCTGACCCTGATTTAGCTTATTTTGAGACGTTATATTTCGGGGCTCGATTTTCGTGACACAAAAAAATTAATTTTTTTTTTTAAATTCCAAGTTTTGGGAAGTCAAAAAATAACATATTAAGCACTTAGGAGCCATTTGCTTTGTTTTCGGACACTGGTTTTGCTGATTTGGACGTCATTTTTCGGGGCTCAATTTTTTTGACCTAAAAAATTTCATTTTTTTTTTCAATTATTAGTTTTGGTAAGTCAAAAAATAACATATTAAGCACTTAGGAGTCATTTTTTTTGTTTTTTCTGACCCTGATTTAGCTTATTTTGAGACGTTATATTTCGGGGCCCTATTTTCGTGTCCCGAAAAGTTTCATATTTTTTTGAAATTTAATGTTTTGAGAAGTCAAAAAATAACATATTAAGCACTTTAGGAGTCATTTGCTTTGTTTTTCGAACACTTATTTTAGCTTATTTTGATACGTCATTTTGCAGTGCTCGATTTTCCTGACACAAAAAATTTCCTTATTTCTGAAATTTAATGTTTTGGGAAATAAAAAATAACAAATTAAGCTATTAGGAGTCATTTGCTTTGTTTTTCAGACACTTATTTTAGCTTATTTTGAGACGTCATTTTGCAGTGTTCGATTTTCGTGACACAAAAAATTTCCTTTTTTTTGAAATTTTAAGTTTTGGGAAGTCAAAAAATACCATATTAAGCACTTAGGAGACATTTGTTTTGTTTTTTCTGACACTAATTTAGCCTATTTTGAGACGTTATATTTCGGGGCTCGATTTTCGTGACACAAAATTTTTTTTTTTTTTTGAAATTATAAGTTTTGGGAAGTCAAAAAATAACATATTAAGCACTTAGGAGTCATTTGTTTTGTTTTTTCTCACCCTGATTTAGCTTATTTTGAGACGTTATATTTCGGGGATCGATTTTCGTGACAGGAAAAAATTCCTTTTTTTTGAAATTTCATGTTTTGGGAAGTCAAAAAATAACATATTAAGCACTTAGGAGTCATTTGCTTTGTTTTTCGGACACTTATTTTAGCTTATTTTGATACGTCATTTTGCAGTGCTCGATTTTCGTGACAAAAAAAATTTCCTTTTTTTTTGAAACTTTAAGTTTTGGGAAGTCAAAAAATACAATGTTAAGCACTTAGGAGTCATTTGCATTGTTTTTTCTGACCCTGATTTAGCTTATTTTGAGACGTTATATTTCGGGGCTCGATTTTCGTGACACAAAAAAATTCTTTTTTTTTGAAATTACAAGTTTTGGGAAGTCAAAAAATAACATATTAAGCACTTAGGAGTCATTTGTTTTGTTTTTTCTGACCCTGATTTAGCTTATTTTGAGACGTTATATTTCGGGGCTCGATTTTCGTGACAGGAAAAATTTCCTTTTTTTTGAAATTTCATGTTTTGGGAAGTCAAAAAATAACATATTAAGCACTTAGGAGTCATTTGCTTTGTTTTTCGGACACTTATTTTAGCTTATTTTGATACGTCATTTTGCAGTTCTCGATTTTCGTGACACAAAAAATTTCCTTATTTTTTAAATTTCATGTTTTGGGAAATAAAAAATAACATATTAAGCACTTAGGAGTCTTTTGCTTTGTTTTTCGGACACTTATTTTAGCTTATTTTGAGACGTCATTTTGCAGTGCCCGATTTTCGTGTCACAAAAAATTTCCTTTTTTTTTGAAATTTTAAGTTTTGGGTAGTCAAAAAATAACATATTGAGTACTAAGGAGTCATTTGCTTTGTCTATCGGACACTAATTTTTGCTTATTTTGAGACGATATTTTTCGGTGCTCGATTTTCGTGATCCGAAAAGTTTCATTTTTTTTTTGATATTTTACGTTTTGGGAAGTCAAAAAATACCATGTTAAGTACTTAGGAGTCATTTGTTTTGTTTTTTCTGACCCAGATTTAACTTATTTTGAGACGTTATATTTCGGGGATCGATTTTCGTGACAGGAAAAATTTCCTTTTTTTTGAAATTTCATGTATTGGGAAGTCAAAAAATAACATATTAAGCACTTAGGAGTCATTTGCTTTGTTTTTCGGACACTTATTTTAGCTTATTTTGATACGTCATTTTGCAGTGCTCGATTTTCGTGACAAAAAAAATTTCCTTTTTTTTGAAACTTAAAGTTTTGGGAAGTCAAAAAATACCATGTTAAGCACGTAGGAGTCATTTGCTTTGTTTTTTTTTACCCTGATTTAGCTTATTTTGAGACGTTATATTTCGGGGCTCGATTTTCGTGACACAAAAAAATTCTTTTTTTTTTTAAATTATAAGTTTTGGGAAGTCAAAAAATAACATATTAAGCACTTAGGAGACATTTTCTTTGTTTTTTCGACACTAATTTTAGCTTATTTTGAGACGTCATTTTGCCGTGTTCGATTTTCGTGACACAAAATGTTTCCTTTTTTTTTTAAATTTCAAGTTTTGGAAAGTCAAAAAATAACATATTAAGCACTTATGAGTCATTTGTTTTGTTTTTTCTGACCCTGATTTAGCTTATTTTGAGACGTTATATTTCGGGGCTCGATTTTCCTGACCCGAAAAATTTCCTTTTTTTTTAAATTTCATGTTTTGGGAAGTCAAAAAATAAGATATTAAGCACTTAGGAGTCATTTGCTTTGTTTTTCGGACACTTATTTTAGCTTATTTTGACACGTCATTTTGTAATGCTTTCGTGACACAAAAAATTTCCTTTTTATTGAAATTTTATGTTTTGTGAAGTAAAAAAATAACATATTAAGCACTTAGGAGTCATTTGCTTTGTTTTTCGGACACTAATTTTTGCCTATTTTGAGACGATATTGTTCGGTGCTCGATTTCCGTTATCCGAAAAAGTTTCCTTTTTTTTTTTGATTTTTTATGTTTTGGGAAGTCAAAAAATACCATGTTAAGCACGTAGGAGTCATTTGTTTTGTTTTTTATGACCCTGATTTAGCTTATTTTGAGACGTTATATTTCGGGGCTCGATTTTCGTGACCGGAAAAATTTGTTTTTTTTTTAAATTTCATGTTTTGGGAAGTGAAAAAATAACATATTAAGCACTTAGGAGTCATTTGCTTTGTTTTTCGGAAACTTATTTTAGCTTATTTTGATACGTCATTTTGCAGTGCTCGATTTTCGTGACAAAAAAAATTTCCTTTTTTTTGAAACTTTAAGTTTTGGGAAGTCAAAAAATACAATGTTAAGCACTTAGGAGTCATTTGCTTTGTTTTTTCTGACCCTGATTTAGCTTATTTTGAGACGTTATATTTCGGGGCTCGATTTTCGTGACACAAAAAAATTCTTTTTTTTTGAAATTATAAGTTTTGGGAAGTCAAAAAATAACATATTAAGCACTTAGGAGTCATTTGCTTTGTTTTTCCGACACTAATTTTAGCTTATTTTGAGACGTCATTTTGCCGTGTTCGATTTTCGTGACACAAAATGTTTCCTTTTTTTTTTAAATTTCAAGTTTTGGGAAGTAAAAAAATAACAAATTAAGCACTTAGGAGTCATTTGTTTTGTTTTTTCTGACCCTGATTTAGCTTATTTTGAGACGTTATATTTCGGGGATCGATTTTCGTGACAGGAAAAAATTCCTTTTTTTTGAAATTTCATGTTTTGGGAGGTCAAAAAATAACATATTAAGCCCTTAGGAGTCATTTGCTTTGTTTTTCGGACACTTATTTTAGCTTATTTTGATACGTCATTTTGCAGTGCTCGATTTTCGTGACAAAAAAAATTTCCTTTTTTTTGAAACTTAAAGTTTTGGGAAGTAAAAAAATACCATGTTAAGCACGTAGGAGTCATTTGCTTTGTTTTTTCTGACCCTGATTTAGCTTATTTTGAGACGTTATATTTCGGGGCTCGATTTTCGTGACACAAAAAAATTCTTTTTTTTTTGAAATTATAAGTTTTGGGAAGTCAAAAAATAACATATTAAACACTTAGGAGTCATTTGCTTTGTTTTTCCGACACTAATTTTAGCTTATTTTGAGACGTCATTTTGCCGTGTTCAATTTTCGTTACACAAAATGTTTCCTTTTTTTTTTAAATTTCAAGTTTTGGGAAGTCAAAAAATAATATATTAAGCACTTAGGAGTCATTTGTTTTGTTTTTTCTGAACCTGATTTAGCTTATTTTGAGACGTTATATTTCGGGGCTCAATTTTCCTGACCCGAAAAATTTCCTTTTTTTTGAAATTTCATGTTTTGGGAAATCAGAAAATAAGATATTAAGCACTTAGGAGTTCTTATTTTGACACGTCATTTTGTAATGCTTTCGTGACACAAAAAATTTCCTTTTTATTGAAATTTTATGTTTTGTGAAGTAAAAAAATAACATATTAAGCACTTATGAGTCATTTGCTTTGTTTTTCGGACACTAATTTTTCCCTATTTTGAGACGATATTGTTCGGTGCTCGATTTCCGTTATCCGAAAAAGTTTCCTTTTTTTTTTGATATTTTATGTTTTTGGAAGTCAAAAAATACCATGTTAAGCACTTAGGAGTCATTTGTTTTGTTTTTTATGACCCTGATTTAGCTTATTTTGAGATGTTATATTTCGGGGCTCGATTTTCGTGACAGGAAAAATTTGTTTTTTTTTTTTAAATATCTTGTTTTGGGAAGTCAAAAAATAACATATTAAGCACTTAGGAGTCATTTGCTTTGTTTTTCTCACGTAGGAGTCATTTGTTTTGTTTTTTCTGACCCTGATTTAGCTTATTTTGAGACGTTATATTTCGGGGCTCGATTTTCGTGACATAAAAAAATTCCTTTTTTTTTTTAAATTCCAAGTTTTGGGAAGTCAAAAAATAACATATTAAGCACTTTGGAGCCATTTGCTTTGTTTTCGGACACTGATTTTGCTGATTTGGAGACGTCATTTTTCGGGGCTTAATTTTTGTGACCTACAAAATTTCATTTTTTTTTTCAATTATTAGTTGTGGGAAGTCAAAAAATAACATATTAAGCACTTAGGAGTCATTTTTTTTGTTTTTTTTTACCCTGATTTAGCTTATTTTGAGACGTTATATTTCGGGGCCCGATTTTCGTGTCCCGAAAAGTTTCATATTTTTTGAAATTTCATGTTTTGAGAAGTCAAAAAATAACAAATTAAGCACTTTAGGTGTCATTTGCTTTGTTTTTCGAACACCTTATTTTGATACGTCATTTTGCAGTGCTCGATTTTCGTGACACAAAAAATTTCCTTATTTCTGAAATTTAATGTTTTGGGAAATAAAAAATAACAAATTAAGCAATTAGGAGTCATTTGCTTTGTTTTTCAGACACTTATTTTAGCTTATTTTGAGACGTCATTTTGCAGTGTTCGATTTTTGTGACACAAAAAATTTCCTTTTTTTTTGAAATTTTAAGTTTTGGGAAGTAAAAAAATACCATGTTAAGCACTTAGGAGACATTTGTTTTGTTTTTTCTGACACTAATTTAGCTTATTTTGAGACGTTATATTTCGGGGCTCGATTTTCGTGACAGGAAAAATTTCCTTTTTTTTGAAATTTCATGTTTTGGGAAGTCAAAAAATAACATATTAAGCACTTAGGAGTCATTTGCTTTGTTTTTCGGACACTTATTTTAGCTTATTTTTATATGTCATTTAGCAGTGCTCGATTTTCGTGACACAAAAAAATTCCTTATTTTTGAAATTCATGTTTTGGGAAATACAAAATAACATATTAAGCACTTAGGAGTCATTTGCTTTGTTTTTCGGACACTTATTTTAGCTTATTATCAGACGTCATTTTGCAGTGCTCGATTTTCGTGACACAAAAAAATTCTTTTTTTTTTGAAATTATAAGTTTTGGGAAGTCAAAAAATAACATATTAAGCACTTAGGAGTCATTTGTTTTGTTTTTTCTCACCCTGATTTAGCTTATTTAGAGACGTTATATTTCGGGGATCGATTTTCGTGACAGGAAAAAATTCCTTTTTTTTGAAATTTCATGTTTTGGGAAGTCAAAAAATAACATATTAAGCTCTTAGGAGTCATTTGCTTAGTTTTTCGGACACTTATTTTAGCTTATTTTGATACGTCATTTTGCAGTGCTTGATTTTCGTGAAAAAAAAATTTCCTTTTTTTTGAAACTTTAAGTTTTGGGAAGTCAAAAAATACCATGTTAAGCACTTAGGAGTCATTTGCATTGTTTTTTCTGACCCTGATTTAGCTTATTTTGAGACGTTATATTTTGGGGCTCGATTTTCGTGACACAAAAAAATTCTTTTTTTTTTTAAATTATAAGTTTTGGGAAGTCAAAAAATAACATATTAAGCACTTAGGAGTCATTTTCTTTATTTTTTCGACACTAATTTAGCTTATTTTGAGACGTCATTTTGCCGTGCTCGATTTTCGTGACACAAAATGTTTCCTTTTTTTTTTAAATTTCAAGTTTTGGAAAGTCAAAAAATAACATATTAAGCACTTAGGAGTCATTTGTTTTGTTTTTTCTGACCCTGATTTAGCTTATTTTGAGACGTTATATTTCGGGGATCGATTTTCGTGACAGGAAAAATTTCCTTTTTTTTGAAATTTCATGTTTTGGGAAGTCAAAAAATAACATATTAAGCACTTAGGAGTCATTTGCTTTGTTTTCCGGACACTTATTTTAGCTTATTTTGATATGTCATTTTGCAGTGCTCGATTTTCGTGACAAAAAAAGTTTCCTTTTTTTTGAAACTTAAAGTTTTGGGAAGTCAAAAAATACCATGTTAAGCACGTAGGAGTCATTTGCTTTGTTTTTTTTTACCCTGATTTAGCTTATTTTGAGACGTTATATTTTGGGGCTCGATTTTCGTGACACAAAAAAAATTTTTTTTTTTTAAATTATAAGTTTTGGGAAGTCAAAAAATAACATATTAAGCACTTAGGAGTCATTTTCTTTATTTTTTCGACACTAATTTTAGCTTATTTTGAGAAGTCATTTTGCCGTGTTCGATTTTCGTTACACAAAATGTTTCCTTTTTTTTTTAAATTTCAAGTTTTGGAAAGTCAAAAAATAACATATTAAGCACTTAGGAGTCATTTGTTTTGTTTTTTCTGACCCTGATTTAGCTTATTTTGAGACGTTATATTTCGGGGCTCGATTTTCCTGACCCGAAAAATTTCCTTTTTTTTTAAATTTCATGTTTTGGGAAGTCAAAAAATAAGATATTAAGCACTTAGGAGTCATTTGCTTTGTTTTTCGGACACTTATTTTAGCTTATTTTGACACGTCATTTTGTAATGCTTTCGTGACACAAAAAATTTCCTTTTTTTTGAAATTTTATGTTTTGTGAAGTAAAAAAATAACATATTAAGCACTTAGGAGTCATTTGCTTTGTTTTTCGGACACTAATTTTTGCCTATTTTGAGACGATATTGTTCGGTGCTCGATTTCCGTTATCCGAAAAAGTTTCCTTTTTTTTTTTTGATATTTTATGTTTTGGGAAGTCAAAAAATACCTTGTTAAGCACTTAGGAGTCATTTGTTTTGTTTTTTCTGACCCTGATTTAGCTTATTTTGAGACGTTATATTTCGGGGATCGATTTTCGTGACAGGAAAAAATTCCTTTTTTTTGAAATTTCATGTTTTGGGAAGTCAAAAAATAACATATTAAGCACTTAGGACTCATTTGCTTTGTTTTTCGGACACTTATTTTAGCTTATTTTGATACGTCATTTTTCAGTGCTCGATTTTCGTGACAAAAAAAATTTCCTTTTTTTTTGATACTTTAAGTTTTGGGAAGTCAAAAAATACCATGTTAAGCACTTAGGAGTCATTTGCTTTGTTTTTCCGACACTAATTTTAGCTTATTTTGAGACGTCATTTTGCCGTGTTCGATTTTCGTGACACAAAATGTTTCCTTTTTTTTTTAAATTTCAAGTTTTGGGAAGTCAAAAAATAACATATTAAGCACTTAGGAGTCATTTGTTTTGTTTTTTCTGACCCTGATTTAGCTTATTTTGAGACGTAATATTTCGGGGCTCGATTTTCCTGACCCGAAAAATTTCCTTTTTTTTGAAATTTCATGTTTTGGGAAGTCAAAAAATAAGATATTAAGCACTTATGAGTCATTTGCTTTGTTTTTCGGACACTTATTTTAGCTTATTTTGATACGTCATTTTGCAGTTCTCGATTTTCGTGACACAAAAAATTTCCTTATTTTTTTAATTTCATGTTTTGGGAAATAAAAAATAACATATTAAGCACTTAGGAGTCTTTTGCTTTGTTTTTCGGACACTTATTTTAGCTTATTTTGAGACGTCATTTTGTAGTGCCGGATTTTCGTGACACAAAAAAATACTTTTTTTTGGAAATTATAAGTTTTGGGAAGTCAAAAAATAACATATTAAGCACTTAGGAGTCATTTGCTTTGTTTTTCCGACACTAATTTTAGCTTATTTTGAGACGTTATATTTCGGGCCTCGATTTTCGTGACAGGAAAAATTTCCTTTTTTTTGAAATTTCATGTTTTGGGAAGTCAAAAAATAACATATTTAGGAGTCATTTGCTTTGTTTTTCGGACACTTATTTTACCTTATTTTTATATGTCATTTAGCAGTGCTCGATTTTCATGACACAAAAAATTTTATTTTTGAAATTCATGTTTTGGGAAATAAAAAATAACATATTAAGCACTTAGGAGTCATTTGCTTTGTTTTTCGGCCACTTATTTTAGCTTATTTTCAGACGTCATTTTGCAGTGCTCGATTTTCGTAAAACAAAAAAATTCTTTTTTTTTGTAATTATAAGTTTTGGGAAGTCAAAAAATAACATATTAAGCACTTAGGAGTCATTTGTTTTGTTTTTTCTGACCCTGATTTAGCTTATTTTGAGACGTTATATTTCGGGGCTCGATTTTCGTGACACAAAAAAATTCTTTTTTTTTTGAAATTACAAGTTTTGGGAAGTCAAAAAATAACATATTAAGCACTTAGGAGTCATTTGTTTTGTTTTTTCTGACCCTGATTTAGCTTATTTTGAGACGTTATATTTCGGGGCTCGATTTTCGTGACAGGAAAAATTTTCCTTTTTTTTGAAATTTCATGTTTTGGGAAGTCAAAAAATAACATATTAAGCACTTAGGAGTCATTTGCTTTGTTTTTCGGACACTTATTTTAGCTTATTTTGATACGTCATTTTGCAGTTCTCGATTTTCGTGACACAAAAAATTTCCTTATTTTTTACATTTCATGTTTTGGGGAATAAAAAATAACATATTAAGCACTTAGTAGTCTTTTGCTTTGTTTTTCGGACACTTATTTTAGCTTATTTTGAGAAGTCATTTTGTAGTGCCGGATTTTCGTGACACAAAAAAATACTTTTTTTTGGAAATTATAAGTTTTGGGAAGTCAAAAAATAACATATTAAGCACTTAGGAGTCATTTGCTTTGTTTTTCCGACACTAATTTTAGCTTATTTTGAGACGTCATTTTGCCGTGTTCGATTTTCGTGACACAAAATGTTTCCTTTTTTTTTTAAATTTAAAGTTTTGGGAAGTCAAAAAATAACATATTAAGCACTTAGGAGTCATTTGTTTTGTTTTTTCTGACACTAATTTAGCTTATATTGAGACGTTATATTTCGGGGCTCGATTTTCGTGACAGGAAAAATTTCCTTTTTTTTGAAATTTCATGTTTTGGGAAGTCAAAAAATAACATATTTAGGAGTCATTTGCTTTGTTTTTCGGACACTTATTTTAGCTTATTTTTATATGTCATTTAGCAGTGCTCGATTTTCATGACACAAAAAATTTTATTTTTGAAATTCATGTTTTGGGAAATAAAAAATAACATATTAAGCACTTAGGAGTCATTTGCTTTGTTTTTCGGACACTTATTTTAACTTATTTTCAGACGTCATTTTTCATTGCTCGATTTTCGTAAAACAAAAAAATTCTTTTTTTTTGAAATTATAAGTTTTGGGAAGTCAAAAAATAACATATTAAGCACTTAGGAGTCATTGGTTTTGTTTTTTCTGAACTTGATTTAGTTTATTTTGAGACGTTATATTTCGGGGATCGATTTTCGTGACAGGAAAAAATTCCTTTTTTTTGAAATTTAATGTTTTGGGAAGTCAAAAAATAACATATTAAGCACTTATGAGTCATTTGCTTTGTTTTTCGGACACTTATTTTAGCTTATTTTGATACGTCATTTTGCAGTGCTCGATTTTCGTGACAAAAAAAATTTCCTTTTTTTTTGAAACTTTAAGTTTTAGGAAGTCAAAAAATACCATGTTAAGCACTTAGGAGTCATTTGCATTGTTTTTTCTGACCCTGGTTTAGCTTATTTTGAGACGTTATATTTCGGGGCTCGATTTTCGTGACACAAAAAAATTCTTTTTTTTTTGAAATTACAAGTTTTGGGAAGTCAAAAAATAACATATTAAGCACTTAGGAGTCATTTGTTTTGTTTTTTCTGACCCTGATTTAGCTTATTTTGAGACGTTATATTTCGGGTCTCGATTTTCGTGACAGGAAAAATTTTCCTTTTTTTTGAAATTTCATGTTTTGGGAAGTCAAAAAATAACATATTAAGCACTTAGGAGTCATTTGCTTTGTTTTTCGGACACTTATTTTAGCTTATTTTGATACGTCATTTTGCAGTTCTCGATTTTCGTGACACAAAAAATTTCCTTATTTTTTAAATTTCATGTTTTGGGAAATAAAAAATAACATATTAAGCACTTAGGAGTCTTTTGCTTTGTTTTTCGGACACTTATTTTAGCTTATTTTGAGACGTCATTTTGTAGTGCCGGATTTTCATGACACAAAAAAATACTTTTTTTTTGAAATTATAAGTTTTGGGAAGTCAAAAAATAACATATTAAGCACTTAGGAGTCATTTGCTTTGTTTTTCCGACACTAATTTTAGCTTATTTTGATACGTCATTTTGCAGTTTTCGATTTTCGTGACACAAAATGTTTCCTTTTTTTTTTAAATTTAAAGTTTTGGGAAGTCAAAAAATAACATATTAAGCACCTAGGAGTCATTTGTTTTGTTTTTTCTGACACTAATTTAGCTTATATTGAGACGTTATATTTCGGGGCTCGATTTTCGTGACAGGAAAAATTTCCTTTTTTTTGAAATTTCATGTTTTGGGAAGTCAAAAAATAACATATTTAGGAGTCATTTGCTTTGTTTTTCGGACACTTATTTTAGCTTATTTTTATATGTCATTTAGCAGTGCTGGATTTTAATGACACAAAAAATTTTATTTTTGAAATTCATGTTTTGGGAAATAAAAAATAACATATTAAGCACTTAGGAGTCATTTGCTTTGTTTTTCGGACACTTATTTTAACTTATTTTCAGACGTCATTTT
>JAYDYQ010002171.1:0-62143 GCA_034814905.1 Penstemon davidsonii
GCTTACTTTGAGCAGCGGTGCTAGACTTCAGGCGGCCATGTCCTGCTGGTTGCTGAGGATTGACGATTGATGTCAAGGAATTGGCAGTGCTGACTGACTGACAGAAGCAGCGGATGCTGGACTTTCGGAGAGGCGTTGAGCCGATTTTCAGTGTAGACTGATTTGTTGATTGATTGAGTTGTTGTCTGTGTTGAATATGGCTGTCTTTCTGTATTTATAGCTGCTTGCCAGAAACTGATCGGCTGATCCCACTATCTCCACCACCTGCACTTGTTCCACTACCTCCACTAATGGTGGTTATTTATCCTTGTTCTTTCCCACGTTCAATTTTCAGATTCAATTTGGTAGTTACATTTGAATTGTGGCCAATCTCTCACTCCTTAACTAACTTTGAGATAATTAAGGGAAGTGGTTGTATTTAACTAGCCAACTATTACGTGGCTCTGTTGCATATCTCACCATTTAATTCAACTACCAAATCTGCTAATGGGCCATTTATTATTTAATTAACTTGGCCCATTAATTAATTAATCCCTCTTGGGCCATAAATGAATTAATTAATTAATTCCTACTTGGCCAAAATCAAGTCTTGATTTAATTGAGGTTAATTCATATTGGGCCTGCGACCCGTTTCTGATTTCGGTTGGGCCAGTTTCTGGGCCGAAGTGGGTCTGACCCGTTTTCATCTCATTGGACTTGTTATTTTCGGCCCATTGTTGCTTATTGACCCGTTATCGAGCCATTATTCCTCGACAAATCGAGGGTGATTTTTTGGGTACAAACAGTATCTTAGTTGAATCATTTGTTATTTTGTTTGAATTTACGAGCAAATGCATCAATTCAGGGGCTTCATATCAGTAATGGAGGGAATAGGGATTGCTGTTTCTTACATCAGCATCAAAATAAAAGAACTTACCCTTGAATTGGAATTTGGAAGAGAGAAAATTCTTGAACCATGGTCTAGGGTTCATACTAAAATTGAGGATCGGTATTGTTTTAAGTTTTAATTTCGGGTTTGTAGATTTAGATTGTGGTCGTGGAGTAAGAGGGGTATTGACTATGAGAGAAAAAGACTAGTAGAATTGTAGAAGTTTAGTCGTTTCAATTTTTTTAATTTTTAAGTTTGGAATTTTCATTTTTAACCCATTATTCTGTTAAAAATTGTAGAAAGCCCCCGCCGAGTCCATGACCGTGTCGACTCAGCAGTTGACCGAGTCGGATTCAAGTATCCGAATTTATTTTTATTTTATTTTCCTGGATACGCCGCGTGGTGAGTCTAACAAGTATCCCAGCCGTATCTCACGCGTATCCGAGTCAGCGGAGAGCCCGACTCTGCACATTGATATTTTTTGAAGTATTCGTGCTTCATAAATTTTCTTTGTTCTTCTTCTTTATTATTTCTTTTTTAATCTTGAGATTAGTATTTTTATAAAAGTATTATACTATTATTTTACGAATTTACCTTTTTTTTTACTTTCTTTCATTTCACCAGAATTTTGACTATTATATATGTTTTTCTTGTTGTTGTCTAACAATCTGTGTATTTGAATATTTCATAAAAAATATTTCTAACATAGAACAAATACTTATATTAACTTTAATAATATTAGATTATATATCAACGTAAAAAACTAGTAAGAAATACTTACTTGGATCGAAATAAACCAAACACTTCAATCAATACATGAAACTAGGAAATGAGACTGAGGTTTGCCGAAGCAATTTCCTTATGACAATATTTCTAAGGCTATTACGGTGCATACAGTTTGATTCCCGATAGTATCCCAAGATACAACAGTCTGTTGTTCATTATTTGCACAAATAATGAACCCACGGCGAACTGAAGCAAACAGAAAATTCGACATAAATTTAAAGTAGAGAAGATAGTAATTTCTAATTATTGTCGGAAAATGATGCTTAATTGGCCAGATTAAGTCTCCTATTTATAGACACATAAATGTCTTTTCGCAAGAGACACATCGCTTGGATTGCAATGTTTCGGTCCAAAGGGTACCTCTTCAGATCGAACAGACGCAACCCCTTAATTACACTCAACTAATTTTATTCACATATAAATTATAAAATCCAACAATCCCCCCACATGAATAAAATAATTCTATGTGTCCCGTCTCACAGGACATATTATGTCGAAGTATTCTTTAGGAATAATACCGCATTGGGATAGGTGAAATATTTCATCTTGAACCTTCCCTAGTTAAATCTTATCGGATTTACTTAGCCAATCGGTGAAATATTTCATCTTGAACCGTCGGCTGTTGGTGTAAACCAAAACAATAAACTTAACACAGCACTAATCCTATTTACTTCAACGTTGGTCGCCAAGTGGTCAATGAGGTCTAGAGGAGGGGGGGGGGGATAAATAGACCTCTGAAACTTAAAAACTTTTTCTATAACTTTTCAAATCAGCAGACTCAGCAGATCGAACTTATGAGATTACTCTGCTGATTTTGCACTTAGCTGATTTAGCAGGGTTGACCAATAGTCTGATTTTTACTAATTCGTTTCAAATCAAATCAGAGTTTCAAAACTTGTATGCAGCGGATTTTGTCAAGTATGTTTTTCAAACAAGTTTATCTTTCAAAGTTTTACCCCAGTTTGTAAATTCCTCAATTTAAAAGCTTTGTCTTTTAAACGTTTGTTTACTTTTGAAAATATGCAAGTTAAAAACAAGTAATCAAACACAAGGAATTTTTATAGTGGTTATATAGACAAGAATGTATTTTAGTCAACTCTTCCAAGTCACTTAGATCTTGGGTTATACTATAATCACAAAGTTTACAGTATACTCTGCTTTCGCAATTCAACAAATGAAAAGTCACAACTTCGCACTCAACTATCAGGTAGATCACTCAGAAAAACCTATTCTAAAGCACTCAACTAAAGAACACTTAAGCTTTACAACAAATGATAAGCCTTAAGTAAGAGTACTAAGCTCACAATATAGGAAATCACTCAGAAGACCTATACTACGAAGTTATATCACTGTTGGATGAAGATGAAGACTTTGAAGTGAAGGGAGGTTTTGATGATTTCCAAAGTCATCAGCTAAGTGGAAGCTTAGTACAAACCTTAGAAGATATTTGACCAAAGAAGAAGTATTTCAGACTAGTCAAATATGGTCCAGAAGGCTACTGATCTGTTGCTGAAGAAGGAATCAGACTGGTGGACTATCAGCCGACTCAAATCAGATTAGTTCAAGTTTGGGATCAGCCGAGTACACATCAGACGAGTGACTTCGATCAGCAGAGTGGAAGTGGATCAGAAGTTAGTGCAACGGTAATAAATGCACTTGGTGTAATAAATACTGAAGAGGAAGGGTATTTATGACAAATGATTGAAGAGAAACCTCGTATCAGCTTGGTGCATTTAATGCGCATTTAATGCGAAGCGACAGAAAGTACAACAGAGTGTACAGTGTTCAGTCGCAGCAACCGTTTCTGCAAAAAGGACCAGTACTCGAGGATTTGACAGCTGCCGATCTCTCAACGGGCAGATTTTCAAATCTCCAAGTATAAATAGTTCAGTTCGTGAGTTGAAGAAAGATACAACACACTTTGAGAGCAAAAATCTGAAGCAGAATTCTTCTAAGTCTCAAACTCAAGAACAGAACACTCATCAGCCTAGTCATCGATTGACGAAGCAGAATAGAGAGAAAACAGAATATACACAGAAATCTGAGTGATTTTGTTAGAATCGTGTTGTGAGAAGTAGATATCTATCTTAGTGAGTGATATTACTTCAGAGGATAGGAGTTTCTTTGTGATTTCCTATTACGCACTTGTGGCCTTTTCATTTGTTGACTGGCGCAAGCATTGTATACTGTAATCTGTGTGATTTAGTATAACCCAAGATCTAAGTGACTTGGAAGAGTGGACTAAAGGATTTCTATCCATATAACCACTATAAAAATCCTTTGTGTTTTTACTTGCATAATTCTCTGCATATTTTAAACAGCATACTTAAAACACTTAAAGGTTAACTGTTGGAAAAGTTTTAAAAAGGAGTTTGTTAAAACTGGGGACAAAACTATTTCAAAGTTAAGAAAACTACTTGTGAAAAACACTTGATAAATCCGCTGTAAGTTAGTTAAATTAAAACTCTGATTTTGATAAAATCAGCTGAGTGAAATCAGAAGAGTGGTCAACTCTGCTGTTCAAAGCTTTGTGCGAGATCAACATAGTCAACTTACGATTACTGATCAGCTTAGTCTGCTGACAGAAAAGTTAGAAGTTTTTAAAAGATAAATTTTAATGAGGTCTATTCACACCCCCCCCCCCCTCTAGACCTCATCTGACTACTTGGGACCAACAAGTGGTATCAGAGCAGGTGGTTCATCTGAATCATCTGACTGATCAACGAGCTTGATCCTTAAGTGTTTTTCAAAGGTTTTCAAAAGTTTTCAAAAGAGCATCTTTTTGAAAAACAAAAACTTTTTGAAAAATGGATTGTATCAGCCTAGTTCCCCACATAGGCGGTATGAGCTTGGAGGACTGGAAAATACGCATGGAAATTTTCCTTGCTGCTTATAATGATAATATGTACAGGTGCATAACAAAAGGTCCGATAAGAGTCACCAAAACAATCAAGGTTGATGGCCAAGATGTGGTTGTTGACAAAGATGAAGACGAGATGACAGCTGATGAAATCAAGCTGAAAAATCTAGACAAAGTTGGAATCTTCATCGTGACTAAAGCCCTGGACAACGAAAGGTTTGACAAAGTCAAACACTGTACGACATCAAAAGAGATGTGGGATAAAGTCCGTGATATGAGTGAAGGAAATGACGCCATCAAAGAACACAATCTAAGTGTTGCCATGGAGAAGTTTGAGAACTTCAAAATGAAACCTGGAGAAACCATTGACCAGATGGATTCAAGATTTACAAAGGTGTTGAACAATGTTCTGAAGTTGGGTAAGACGTTTTCTGATAAGGAGATCACCGTCAAAGTGCTAAAGGCGCTACCACCAAAGTTCAACATGAAGATCACAGCGATGGACGAATCAAGGGATCTGGGGGAGATCTCACTGACTGAGCTGTTTTCTGTACTCAAGGCGTACGAGTATAAAATGCCAAGGATGGGAATAGAAGAGACCTCAACTTCTGGCCCCACTGCTGCACTGGTCGCTGCAGAAAGAACAAGAAGATCCGCCGGAAAAAGCAGAGAAGAGGACTCATCTGATGAGGCCCCAGTACTGAGCAAGAAGGAATACACTGCTGGCGATGTGGCGTTGTTATTGAACGGGTTCAAAAAGTTCTACAAGAGAAAAATGAAGAACAAATATAACAATGCTTCTACTTCTAAACCTGCCTCTAATTCTCATGATTTTAAGGATGATTATAATCCAAAATGATGTGCTATAATTGCAGGAAATTGGGACATTTCATCAAGGACTGCCCATATCCTAAAGCGGAGAAATATACAGAGGAGGAAAAGAAACAAAGAAAAGAAAGAAGAGAGAAGAGATACCAAAAGAGCAAAGTGTTGTTGGCTGAAGCTGAAAAGATGGCAGCCATCTACTCATCTAACACAGAAGCAGGCACGTCAAGTGATGACTCTGTTTTTGGCGAGACACCTGCACTGCTCTGTCTCATGGCAAAGGAATCTGATGATTCTGACAATGAGGTAATATTCTCTGAAAATGAACGTGAGCTATTTAGTTCATTTGAACAAATGATGAACAACAAAGCAGATGTTGTTAATGAATTTGCTAAGCTTAAGGACGAGATGATTCTGCTGAAAAAGCAAAATGCTAAGCTGAAACGCAGTGTTGAAAAACCTGATGAATCAGCCTTGTATAAAAAGCTTTCGCATGAATGTGAATCTCTGAGAGCTGAATGTGAAGTTTACAAGGGACAAATCAAGGAACTTGAAGCTAGATTATCTTCACATAATAAGTCGTTTGTTCCTAAGTCGTCTGTTGTGCCAATAGAGAAATCTAATGAACAGAGTACTCCCTTAATAAAAGAAAGTTTAGAACTGAACAAAGCTGAGAAGTTTATATCTGCTGATAATAGTAATATTGTCCTGTATGTTCAGACTGCTAAACCCACTTCACTGGAAATTGAGAAAAAGGAGAAGAGTCCTCCTAAGGCTAAGAAGGGTAAAAAGCCTGAAAATGAAAAACAGACTGGTAAAACCAAACAGCAGAGTTGTCCTAAGAAGTCTGCTGATAAGAGTAAAACCAATCAGACTAGTAAAACTAAGTCGTCTGTTAAAGAGCAAGTAAAGAGCAGACCTAAGAAGCAAAGAAATTATAATAATAATGCTTGGTATGGAAATGAGTCTTACCATGTGCAACCTGCTTATTCACCATATTATGCTGCACCTCATTATCCACCTTATTATTCTGCATATCCTGCTCATCAACCAATACATGCTTACCCTGCTTATCATGCATCTTATCCTGCTTATAAGCCTTATCCTCATCATAATGACTATCAACATAACATGCCTGCTGATTATGATGAAAATGAAGTTGCTCATGCTCCTGCTAAAACTCTGAAGCCTAAGAAGCCTAAGACTTCAACATCTTGGGTTGTCAAAGGTGACACTAATCCACCAGGACCCTCTCAATAAAGGGTACCTAAAACATTTTTATTTGGTTTTGTAGGTTAGGATTAGGAGTAGGAGTAAAGTAGTGAAGAAATGGTACTTGGACAGTGGATGTTCAAGGCACATGTGTGGAGACATACATGAACTGGCAGATGCTGTTGCTGTGAATGGTCCAAGAGTTACTTTTGGAGACAGCAAAGAAGGCAAGGTTGTAGCTGTTGGAAAGCTTATCAAAGGGAACATAGAGATATCTGACGTCTCATATGTTAATGGCCTGAAGTACAATCTGCTGAGCATAAGTCAATTTTGTGACAAGGGATTTTCCGTAGTGTTTTCATCAGATAAGTGCTATGTTGAACAAGTTGGAACAAAGAAGGTTATTTTATCTGGAAGAAGACAGGGAAACATCTATGTAGTCGACTGGAATTCTGTGGACAAGAATTCTAATGTTTGTTTGGTGGCTTCTACACCAAGTGAAATCAGTTGGCTTTGGCACAAAAGAATGAATCATTTGAATTTCAAGACCATAAACAGATTGATAAAGAATGATCTGGTAGAAGGAATTCCAAAGACAGTCATGAGCAAAGACAAGCTGTGTGACGCATGTCAGAAGGGTAAACAAGTGAAGTCCACTTTCAAAAGCAAGAAGCACCAATCTTCAACCAGAATTTTGGAGCTGTTACATATGGATTTGTTTGGCCCTATTGATCCAATCAGCAATGGTGGAAAGAAATACTGCCTAGCTGTTGTGGATGATTTTTCAAGATTTACTTGGGTGATTTTCATGAAGAAGAAAAGTGAAACCAAGGAACATCTTACTAATCTGATGGAGCTGATCCAGAATGAGAAGAGTCAAAAAATATTGAAGATCAGATCAAATAGAGGGACTGAATTTACAAACTCTATTGTTGAAGAGTATTGTAACTCCAGAGGAATCAGTCATGAGTACTCTGCTGCCAGAACCCCTCAACAAAATGGAGTTGCTGAAAGGAGAAACAGAACTCTAAAAGAAGCTACCAGGACAATGATAGCTGAAGCAAAGCTGCCCCAAAGATTCTGGGCAGAAGCCACAAATACAGCATGTTATACACAGAACAGGTGTATGATCAATAAAAGTCAAAACAAGACACCTTATGAGCTATGGAACAACAGAAATCCCAATTTACATTATCTTAGGATTTTTGGTTGTAAATGTTATGTTTTGAATAATGGGAAAAATCACCTTACTGCATTTGCAGAAAAGGCTGATGAAGCTGTTTTTGTAGGTTACTCTACTGTTAGTAAAGCTTATAGAGTGTTTAACAAAAGAACTTTACTTGTAGAAGAGTCTATTCATGTAGTATTTGATGAACCAAGTCAATCTTCTGAAAAGAATCAAAGTGCAAATCCAGAGATATCTGCTGACTTTCAGAAATTGAGTGTGGAAAGAAAGGAAGAATATGTACCCATCATACTACCTAATTTAACTCAAGCTGTTAACTCAAGTGCTGTTCAAAATCAGTCTGCTGATTGTCTAACAGAGGAGTTGCGAACAGCTGACAGAACAGAGACTGTTCAACAGACTACAACTGTTCAACAGACTACTACTGAAACTCCAACAATAGTGTTGCAAGATCAATCAAGAGGACAACATCCAGATTTGCAACCTGATCTCAGATGGCTCAGAGATCACCCACCTGAGTTAGTGATTGGTGATCCCTTGGATAGAGTGAGAACTAGAAGGTCAACTGCAAATGAAACAATGTTTGTAAGTTTTCTTTCACAAATTGAGCCTAAGTTGATTGATGAAGCTCTTGGTGATTCTCACTGGATTGAAGCAATGCAAGAAGAGTTAAATCAATTTGAAAGGAATGAAGTCTGGTATTTAGTTCCCAGACCTACTCATCAAAAGGTAATTGGCACTAAGTGGGTTTTCAGAAATAAGATGAATGAAGATGGTATGGTTAACAGAAACAAAGCAAGACTAGTTGCCAAAGGTTACTGCCAAGAAGAAGGCATTGATTTTGATAAGACATTCGCACCAGTTGCAAGGCTTGAAGCAATAAGATTGTTCCTAGCCTATGCTGCTTACAAGAACTTCACTGTCTATCAGATGGATGTGAAGTCTGCCTTTCTCAATGGAGAATTGCAAGAAGAAGTGAATGTTGAACAACCTCCTGGCTTTGAAGTTTATCAACAAGGAGACAAGGTATATCGTCTGAAGAAAGCTCTCTATGGACTGAAACAGGCTCCAAGAGCATGGTATGATACTTTATTTGATTTTCTTTTAATTAAAGGATTTCGCAAAGGTAAAGTAGATAAAACTTTGTTCACTATTGAATGGGATAATCATATATTGCTAGTTCAAATATATGTAGACGATATTATTTTTGGTTCAACTAACAAACAGATGTGTGAGAGGTTCTCTAAGCTGATGCAGAACAAGTTTGAAATGAGCATGATGGGAAAACTTAATTACTTTCTTGGATTACAAGTTAAACAGCTACCTGATGGTATTTTCATTAATCAAGCAAAGTACACAAAAGATCTGTTCAAGAAATTTGGTATGGAAACTAGCTCATCTGTTAATGTTCCTATGTCTACTGGACTTCGTCTGGACAAGGATGAAGGTGGCAAGTCAGTTGACATCACCAAATACAGAGGCATAATTGGGTCACTGTTATACTTAACAGCTAGCAGACCTGATATTATGTATTCTGTTGGGGTTTGTGCGAGATTTCAATCAGATCCTAAGGAATCTCATCTCTTAGCTGCTAAAAGGATATTAAAGTATCTCAAATGCACACAAGAATTGGGATTGTGGTACCCAAGGGAATCAGGATTTGAACTTATTGGATATTCAGATTCTGACCTTGCAGGCTGCAAAATTGATAGGAAGAGTACTACAGGTACTTGTCAATTTTTAGGCAGTCGTCTGATCTCATGGATGAGTAAGAAACAGACTTCAGTGTCCATATCTACTGCTGAAGCTGAATACATTGCTGCTGGAGCATGTTGTGCACAAATACTTTGGTTGAAGCATCAACTAGAAGACTATAATCTCAAGATCAGTGGAATCCCTATCTACTGTGACAATACAAGTGCAATCTCACTTACTCAGAATACTACTAGTCATTCCAGGACTAAGCATATTGAGATCAAACATCACTTCATCAGAGATCATGTTGAAAAAGGAAATGTTATTATTGAGTATGTTCATACGGACAGCCAGATTGCTGACATTTTCACCAAACCATTAAGTGATGCAAGATTTTCTACTCTAAGAGTTGAACTGGGCTTGTTAAATTTGGATTCATAAGCTGAGGGGGAACCTATCAGAAGACTGGGTTCAACAGCTGACTAATCTGATATCAACAAGTACTGTATCTCAAGAAGACTGACTCTCAACAGACTAGTTGACTGATGAATTCTTGAATTCAGGGGGAACGTGTAAGACTAGCGGTACCCTTGTTTTAAAGATGAAATCTTCAATGACAGTAGTTGAAGTTGTTTTAATCAGAAGATTTGTTCTTAATTCTTGAAGATTTGAAGATTAATTATCTTGCTGGATTAACAAACAGCAAAGGAAGATCACTAGATATTGGCCTTCACTAGTGAAATATTGTATCAGACAAGTCGTCTATCAGATAAGTATTTTACTCATCTGCTGTTATTTATGTCAGCTTATATTTTAAGTGTTGTACTGAAAACGTTTTATCAAAAACACGCTTTTATAAGTAACAGACAAGTGGCGTTTCAAATTCCCGCCTGTCTGACATATTTAATGCTATTTTGAAATCCGCATATCTCGATCACACGATCTGCTTTTCAAGTAACTGATCTAACGGTTACCACTTTTCACGGAAACCGACAAGAACTAACATCTTTAAATCCAGATCTGATCAGCTTACTAGGCTTTTACGCACCCTCAAAATTTCAAAAGCATTCAGAACAATTCTGCAAATTATCTACTGCAAAATTCTCTCCGTTTCTTTAATCTCTTTTCAGAATGTCTGCTGCCAAAGAAGCTGCTGCTGAAGGTATGTTCTTGAACTACCTGACCTACCATACGACTGGCACGCCTTTGATGAAGGAAATTCTGGAAAAATTCAAGGCAGCCACACTAGTTAACTTCATGGAGGCCCATGAAGATATGATTTTTAAAGACCAGGTGATGAAGTTTTATGGTTCAAAAGACGAGGTTAATTTTGAAAAGTTGGAAATCACTGCCAAAATTGGGGATAAAGCTGTCTGTGTTACCCCCAAGTTGCTGAATGAGATGTACGGACTCTCTCTTGAAGGGTCTACTGATATTGCAAACTTAGCTGAACCCCTCGAGTCAGATTTCTGGAATTTGGCTTCGAAGAAGAATCAAGTGATGTCTGGAGGCATCAAGAAAAATCAGCTGAAGGATGAGTTTCAGCGAATGGCAGATTTGGTTGCCAAGGTCCTTGAGAATTGCACATTCTCGTTGGACAGTGTACCAATGAAGAGATTTCACGCGATGATAGCCATTTTCTATGGTTTGAAGGTGAATTGGGCAAACTTCATTTGGTATGTGCTTGCTGATCACAAAGTGCGTGGTCTGACTCTGCACAGGATATTCCTTAGTCATCTGCTGGTAAATTTGGGATGTGATGTGACTAATGGAAAGGAAATTCATAAGGCAAAGGAGTTGAGAACTTATGACCCAGTGAAAACTGGAAGATCAAAGGAGCCTGCTGCTGTGCCAGAGAAGAAGCAACAGAAAAGGAAAGCATCTGACCCTAAAGAGCTTGCTGATAAAGGCAAGAAAAGTAAGACAACTGTTCAAACAGCTAAGCCAGCTGTTCAAGCCAGAACAGGTTCGTCTAAGAAGAAGGATGCTGTGAATTCCATTATTGATGAAACAGTAAAGGAGATTAATGAGATGACAGTTGACTCATCTCTTGAAAGAACAGTCTCAGCTGAGCTACCAGCTGAAAATGTGGCAAAGAGGACAAGGAGTGCTATGAAGGACACTGCCACCTCTACTGTCACTAATGCTCCTTACACAAAGAAGACTGCCAGAAGGAAAATGACGTTCATAGAAGAAGACACTGAACTTTCTGAGCTGGTTAGAGAAAGCCCTCAAACAGCTGAGAGGCCTGTTGGATCAACAGAGAAGTCTGCTGAAGCTAAGTCAGCTGATCAAGTGAAAACGACTTCTGCACCAACAGTTGAGGTTGCTAAACCTCAAGAGGATCCTGAAGTGCAGATCCTCGAGCCGATTGCTGCTGCACCAGTGGCAATTGCACCACCAGAATCAACAGCTGCTGCACCAGTTGTTGAATCAAGAGCTGCCAGAAAGAAAAGAACTGGCAAGGCAAATGCGTCAGCTTATCACAAGAAGAAGCGTGAGGAAGCTGAACAAAGAAAACGTGATGAAGCTGAGCTGAAAAGAGCTCTTGAAGCGAGCAAGAAAGAAGCTGATGTCAAGAACATGACAGAAGCTGAATTGGCTGCCAAGGAGGAAGCAGACTTGGCAAAGGCCCTGGAAGATAGTAAGAAGGATGCATATGGACCACGGAGGTCTGAAGGCATTGTGATTGGAGAAAGACCCAAGGAAGGACAATACATCTTACCAAGGGCTGAACCAATCAAAAAGAAGAAGTCTGAAGTAAGAAGAGCACTTCAGATAGTCCAAAGTGACTCTACTGCCTTCAAAAGGTACAATCGTTGGAGGGAGTATAGGTTGACCAAATCTGAGGAAGAGATCCAAGCATGGAAGGAGTTTGCTGCTGAAGGCCGTTGGGTTCTAAGTTGGCTGCATACAAATTCTGTTGCAAAGGCATTGGACTCAGATTTCGTAAGAGATAGATTGCATGATTTTGCAAGAATCATTGCAACTCAGGAGGCAACTGCTATCAAGAATTCAATTTCAAATAAACCAGGTCCTGCTGATGACCGGATTGATAGAGCAGTTAAAATTGCTGTGTACACGACTTTGGAGAAATGGGCTGAGAGACCTAGATTTGAACCAGGAACATCAAGTACAACGCCCACTCTGCCAAGCTTACAGCAAATTGCTTATGGCTCTGATATCAGTAGTTATCAAGAAAAGCTGAGTATTCAACAGACTACTTCACCGTTCGTGCCAGCTGACTTGATTCGTCAGAAGACAGTTGTGTCTACTGATGGTACTGAGATCATTCACGTAGCTGATGAGCCAGCTAGTGAAGAACAGAAGAAAGACCAGCAAGCTGAAGAGATCAACCTGGATACTTCAAAGAAGCTGCCTGCTATGGTCAAGGACTTAGTCCCCTTAGCTTTGGAATGGAAAGCTGAAGACAGTCCTGTTCTTCATGAAGCACCTGTTCAACAGGAAGAGGAACCTGCTGAATTTCAACAGGAAGAGGAACCTGCTGAATCATCACACCCTGCTCCTACTGCTGATTTGCATTCCTCACTGATGGAATCCATCCAGCTGCTGATTGAAACTACCATGAAGGAGATGGAGTCAAGGAATAAGCTGATGATTAAACAAATGCAGGAAGAGACTGCAAGAATGGTTAAGGATGCCATTGATGATTTTCCTCTACCACCAGACAACTCCCTGATGCTGACTCAGAGTATATTGAGCTTAAACAGAAACATTGAAGATGTGAAAGCTGATGTGGGTCATCTGCATTCTGCTCTTCAAAGGCATGAGTCTGACATTGTTGGGATTGGAAGGGTCATGACACAAGTTGGTGAAGCAGAGATTGAGAAGAATATTGCCATGATGCAAGAGTTCACTACTGTTGCTGATAAAGCTCAATCTGAAATATCAACACTTCAACTGAATTTTGATTGCCTAATTGACCAAGTTGGTGAGTTAAAATCAAATCAACTTCGCATGGAAGCTAATCAACTACGCATGGAAACTACTCTGACTCATCATTATGCTGAACAACGAGTTATGGATGCAAACATCAAGAAGCTTTGTGCCGCTGTCAATATAACTCCTGATCAACTCAACCCTGCTGCTGATGACAAATAGGGGGAAGAGGAATCAGCTGAGAAGACTGTTGCTGCTGCAACTACTCAAGTACGAGACCAACGGGCTGCTGCTGGAAAGCCAAGTGAAGAAGAAGTACTTGAAGAGGAAGCTGATGATGAAGCTGGTGATAAAGTGGAGCCCAAGGACGTAGCTAAAACTGACAAAGAGTTAGCTGCTTCTTAGTACTCTGCTGAAGAACAACTCAATCCATACGTTAAGTATAAGAGGATTGAGGACATTAAAGCAAGATTTGAAGCTGATGAAAGAAGAGAAAAATTAAAGGGTCTTGCTGATGTTTTCTAAAGTGGTGAAGATGAAAGTAGTGAAGAAGTTGAAGGAGAGGAAGAAGAAGAAGAAGATGAAGAAGCTAAGGACTAGACTAGATTACTAGACTAGGTCATCTATTGAAAATTCTGTAACCAGCTTTCTTTACTTGTAATTTTTCACTTAAAGTTCTTTTGCTTGTAACTTGTACTGTAATTTCAAAATCTATCTATAAAAGTTCAAGCTTCCAATACATCATTTTTATCTCAGAAATTTTTGAGGACTCAACTTTAGTTTTAGGTACAGGTACTTAGCCGAAGTTTTGTCATCATCAAAAAGGGGAAAATTGTTGGATGAAGATGAAGGCTTTGAAGTGAATGGAGGTTTTGATGATTTCCAAAGTCATCAGCTAAGTGGAAGCTTAGTACAAACCTTAGAAGATATTTGACCAAGGAAGAAGTATTTCAGACTAGTCAAATATGGTCCAGAAGACTACTGATCTGTTGCTGAAGAAGGAATCAGACTGGTGGACTATCAGCCGACTCAAATCAGATTAGTTCAAGTTTGGGATCAGCCGAGTACACATCAGACGAGTGACTTCGATCAGCAGAGTGGAAGTGGATCAGAAGTTAGTGCAACGGTAATAAATGCACTTGGTGTAATAAATGCTGAAGAGGAAGGGTATTTATGACAAATGATTGAAGAGAAACCTCGTATCAGCTTGGTGCATTTAATGCGAAGCGACAGAAAGTACAGCAGAGTGTACAGTGTTCAGTCGCAGCAGCCGTTTCTGCAAAAAGGATCAGTACTCGAGGATTTGACAGCTGCCGATCTCTCAACGGGCAGATTTTCAAATCTCCAAGTATAAATAGTTCAGTTCGTGAGTTGAAGAAAGATACAACACACTTTAAGAGCAAAAATCTGAAGCAGAATTCTTCTAAGTCTCAAACTCAAGAACAGAACACTCATCAGCCTAGTCATCTGTTGACGAAGCAGAATAGAGAGAAAACAGAATATACACAGAAATCTGGTGATTTTGTTAGAATCATGTTGTGAGAAGTAGATATCTATCTTAGTGAGTGATATTACTTCAGAGGATAGGAGTTTCTTTGTGATTTCCTATTACGCACTTGTGGCCTTTTCATTTGTTGATTGGCGCAAGCATTGTATACTGTAATCTGTGTGATTTAGTATAACCCAAGATCTAAGTGACTTGGAAGAGTGGACTAAAGGATTTCTATCCATATAACCACTATAAAAATCCTTTGTGTTTTTACTTGCATAATTCTCTGCATATTTTAAACAGCATACTTAAAACACTTAAAGGTTAACTGTTGGAAAAGTTTTAAAAAGGAGTTTGTTAAAACTGGGGACAAAACTATTTCAAAGTTAAGAAAACTACTTGTGAAAAACACTTGATAAATCCGCTGCAAGTTAGTTATATTAAAACTCTGATTTTGATAAAATCAGCTGAGTGAAATCAGAAGAGTGGTCAACTCTGCTGTTCAAAGCTTTGTGCGAGATCAGCATAGTCAACTTACGATTACTGATCAGCTTAGACCTCATCTGACCACTTGGGACCAACAATCACTCACAAAGATGGATATATACTTCTCTCTCTTTACAGTTGAATGTCACTCAGATAGACAAAAGTTTGATATTTGTTCTTCAACAAAAAGCTTCGTCAACAGATGACTTTGCTTGTGATCAGACGACTCAACTGATGGATTTTGCTCTATAGATGTGATCTTGAATTGTGCAAGTCTCTCTTCAATCTTCAGTCTCTGGTCTATTTATACTCTTGGATTTGAAATTCTGCCCGTTTAAGATAAGCGAAATTACATTTTAATCCTGAGCAACGGTCTTCTTCTTTGCGGCAGCTTTTGCAGATTGTTCTCTGTACACTCTGCTGTATGGATATCTACTTTATGTCAAGTCGCATTTAATAAACTCAGCTTTTTACAGTTGATGAGCTTACTAACCGACTTCACTTCGCTGATGGGATTACTCTGCTGATGGCTACTCTACTAATTCAAGAATGAACACATCTATCTTGACTCGGCTGATGATAACCAATCTGATCTTTACTGATCTAATATCCCACTTAGTTGATTCGGTCACATAGCTTCCAGACCGTGAAATAGGTTTCACTAAACTTTTCAGTTCTTAGTTTATGACTTCCTTTTTGACCTTTTTAATCTTCAAAACCATTATGGCCTTTTTGTCATCTTCAAAACCTTCTCCAATACCAACCAACAATTTCCCCCTTTTTGATGATGACAAAACCTTCATCTAAGAACGTCTTCCAAGTTTCTGTTTTAGTCTTCATACTCTGAGATGGAAATTATTTGATCTGATACAACTTTCAAAAACCACCAATTGTTAGTTGCTTTCTCTTTTTGATTTTTATCGTTAAAGGGTTCTTAGTTGCATCCTTATCTTCCCCCTTTATGTCATCAACACCAATACTTAATTGCATCTCTTCCTTCTTTTCCTTTTATAAAATTGCAAACTTAGTATGCTGAAGACAAGTAGGTGAGTACTTAGCTGTTCAGGTTAGTTAGCTTTTGATGAGCCAACCTACAGTAGTCTTCTTTGCTGTTTATCACTCCAGCTAGAATAACTGTTCCCCCTTACATCAAGAATTGATACCATTTGTTGATATTAGATTAGTCAGCTGATACCACTTGTTGAGGTGATACCACTTGCAGTCTGATACTACTTTGTGTAGTACATTCTTGAATATCACTTGGATGTTGAGTTCCAGTCGGCTGATGAGAAGCAGTCTTCTGATAGCTTCATTTTGACTTATTGAAAACTTCATCTTTATTCAGGAGTACCGCTAGTCGTACACGTTCCCTCTGAGTTCAAGAATCCGTGGTCAAGTAGTCTTATGAGAGTTACTCTTAAAAGACATCAGTCGTTGAATTCCAGTAAGCTGTTTTGGGTTAGTCTTCTATGTTCCCCCTCAACTTATGAATCCAAAATCAACAAACCTAATTTCACTGTCACATGGTTGACTGATACCACTTGTATCACTTGTTGCGAGCAGTTGATGGTCTCTAATACTATTTGTTGGTCTTTTGATAAGCTTCAACTTTCCAACAATCTTTCTTTCCTTGAAATCTCCAAATGTAGCGTCTACCACTTGTTGATTTATACCAATTGTCTGACACCACTTGATAAGCAAGGTAAGATGCATGAAGTACGTGATAAGCATGCATTGTATAATGAGGATGGCAATCAACACAGTGAACATGATCAACATGATAATATGAATAAGCATAGTGCATGTCATAATAATAATTATCATAATGTGATTCAAATTCTTGCCAGTATTTCATTTTTGCCTCAATTTCTTACCTGAGTTATTTAATAACTCTCCTATAGATTAAGCAGACATAACATTTTTAATTTTACTCCTATCAGCAGCCTCTTTCAGCTTACTCGGCTGATGAGCTTTAATAGTTTGTTTAGTCTTAGGTAGCTTACTAGGTTTTCTACCCTTTTGAGCATCAATAGACTTCTTATTTTAAGCCTCTGATTTCTTTTTAGAGAATGATGAATCACTTCTTTCAAGTTGATTTGTATTTTCTATACGAATTGCATACTCAGCTTTTAGAGTTTCATTCTCATGCTCAAGCTTTTTGTAGTCAGCTGATTCTTGAGGTTTTTCAACCTGAAGTTTCAGTGATCTGATTCGCTCTTTTCAGCAGAGTCATCTCTTCATTAAGCTTGGCAAATGCACAAACAATATTTGAATTTGTGATTTAGCTTTTATTCAAACGATTCAAATAGTGCATTTCATTAATCAATAGAAGTTACCTCAGTTTCAGAATCATCAGATTCTATGGCAGTTAAGCATAAGGTTTGAAGTACTTCTTCAAAATCTTTATCGGGCGACTGGCAGTTTGAATAAGATGTGCAGGAGTTTATTAGCTTTGCTGCATCAGCTAACTTTGTTTTGCTCTTACTAAGCTTACGCTCCTTTTTGGCACGCTTTTCCTTTTCAACAAACTTCTCAGATGATGAGTGTGGATGATATTTGATCAAGAGTCCATACCCTTTGTCATTTTTGTCTCTAAGTTTTGCTTTTGAGGAATCCTTGTTTTCCTGAAAATGATTAGAAGAAGATGAAATAGCATTTTTATATTTTAATTTCATTTTCTTTTTGTAGAACTTCTCGAAATAATTCATAAGAAGGGTAACGTCATCAGCAGTGTATGCTTTTTCGGAATTCAGCAGAGTCTTCTATTTTGACTTGTCTGACGCGATAAGTGCAGCAGTAGGGTCTGAACTGGTTGACACATCTAATCCCATTCCTGGCATTTTAAACTCATACGCTTTGAGGGATGAGAACAATTCGGAAAGAGAAATCTTCTCAAAATCCCTTGATTCTTCCATGGCTGTCATCTTCATATTGAATTTAGGTGGCAGGGCCTTGAGAACCTTCGTGGTGATCTCCTTGTTCGAAAATTCTTTACCAAGTCTTAGAACTTCGTTCAGAGTTTTGGTAAATCTGGTATCCATTTGATCAATCGTTTCACCAGACTTCATTTTGAAATTTTCAAACTCCTCAAGAGCCACACTGAGCTTATGTTCTTTGATAGCGTCGTTTCCTTCGCTTAGCTCACAGACTTTATCCCACATCTCCTTAGCTGTTTGGAAATGCTTGACCTTCTGGAATCTGTATTCGTCTAGAGCTTTGAACATGATGAACTTGGCCTTTTTATCAAGATTGACTAACTTGACTTCTTCAAGTGTCAGCTCATCCAGCTCTTTGTCAACAATCTGATCAGGCTGGTCAGCAACCTTCACAGCTTTCTTAAATTTGAATGGTCCTTTTGTAATACATGTAAACATGTTATCATTATAAGCAGCAAGAATGATTTCCATTCTGATATTCCAATCTTCAAAGTCCATATGGCCAATATGAGGAACATGGCTTATGCATTCCATTTTCAAAAAGTTTGATTTTTCAAAATATGCTCTTTTTGAATTTTTTTGAAAAACACACTTAGGATCAAGTTCGGTTGATCAGGCAGAGGATCAGATGAACAAATCTGCTCGGATACCACTTGTTGGTCCCAAAAGTGGTCAATGAGGTCTAGAGGGGACCTCTGAAACTTAAAAACTTTTTCTCTAACTTTTCAAATCAGCAGACTCAGCTGATCGAACTTATGAGACTACTCTGCTGATTTTGCACTTAGCTGATTCAGCAGGGTTGACCACTAGTCTGATTTTACTAATCTGTTTCAAATCAAATCAGAGTTTCAAAACTTGTATGCAACGGATTTTGTCAAGTATGTTTTTCAAACAAGTTTATCTTTCAAAGTTTTACCCCAGTTTGTAAATTCCTCAATTTAAAAGCTTTGTCTTTTAAGCGTTTGTTTACTTATGAAAATATGCAAGTTAAAATAAGTAATCAAACACAAGGAATTTTTATAGTGGTTATATAGACAAGAATGTCTTTTAGTCCACTCTTACAAGTCACTTAGATCTTGGGTTATACTATAGTCACAAAGTTTACAGTATACTCTGCTTGCGCAATTCAACAAATGAAAAGCCACAAGTTCGCACTCAGCTCTCAGGTAGGTCACTCAGAAAAACCTATTCTAAAGCACTCAGCTGAAGAACACTTAAGCTTTACCACAAATGATAAGCCTTAAGTAAGAGTACTAAACTCCCAATATAGGAAATCACTCAGAAGACTTATACTACGAAGTTATATCACTCACAAAGATGGATATATATACTTCTCTCTCTTTATAGTTGAATGTCACTCAGACAGACAAAGGTTGGATCTTTGTTCTTCAACAAAAAACTTCGTCAACAAATGACTTTGCTTGTGATCAGACGACTCAACTGATGGATCTTGCTCTATAGATGTGATCTTGAATTGTACAAGTCTCTCTTCAAACTTCAGTCTCTGGTCTATTTATACTCTTGGATTTGAAATCTGCACGTTGAAGATGGGCAAAATTACATTTTAATCCTGAGCAACGGTTTTCTTCTTTGCGACAGCTTTTGCAGACTGTTCTCTGTACACTTTGCTGTACGGATATCTACTTTATGTCAAGTCGCATTTAATGCAGTCAACTTGTTACCATTGATGAGCTTACTAACCGACTTCACTTCGCTGATGGGATTACTCTGCTGATGGCTACTCTGCTGATTCAAGAATCTATCTTGACTCGGCTGTTGATAACCAATCTGATCTTTACTGATCTGATATCCCACTTAGCTGATTCGGTCACATAGCTTCCATACCGTGAGATAGGTTTCATTAAGCTTTTCAGTTCTTAGTTGATGACTTCCTTTGTAACCTTTTTTATCTTCAAAACCATTATGGCCTTTTTGTCATCTTCAAAACCTTCTCCAATACCAACCAACATTCAAGTTCTCGGTTGTGATCGTTTTGGCCCTAAACATAATTGGTTACTGCGAGTGCTTTAGAGAATTCAGCCTATAAAGAAATTCTCAACGAGCCGACCCAGCTTACACGAACATAGGTGACCGCATCTATCAAGAGTATCCTACCATACTCTACTTGTTCTTGACAAGGTATAGAGGTCATTAAAAGTATTTGCTTAACCTTATAAACGTGGTAGGCTTGCACTCATTGCATCATAAGAATGGAATAAAGTTAGACTCTTAAGTGCTTTCTTTTAAGTTATCCAAGACTGGTTGTCCTATTGAACCTGGTCCGTGGGATCTCCAGTCGCCAGGTTAGGTTTTCGTACGAGGTAACTTAGTCAAATTTAGGCTTTAAGCCCATTCCCCTCGATGCACATTCTACTCTCTAGATAAACCTTTGATATCCGGAATCAGGATTATCTTTTGACTTCATAAAGTCCATTCTATTTCAAAGTAGAAGTCTCTCGGTATTGTATCAACGACAACGAATATGTCGTGACTTTACCATTATACATAGAGTTTGTTGAGCTCTATGTATCACCGCTTGATTATCGCATTTTACATATGTCTGACACAATTTTCAGTCATATTAAAATATCTTTCATGAATTTTGTGAAGCCACTCAAATTCTTCACTAGCTTTATCCAATGCTATGCACTCTAATTTATAGTTGATTGAGCTATATGCGTTTGTTTGGAAGATTCTCAAAAAATAGCGGTGACTCCTAAATTGAATGCATATCCGCTTATGAACTTTGATTCCTTTAAATCAGAAGATTCGTTTGCATTACTATACCCCTCCTGGGTCGTTGGATATTTTTTCCAAAATAGAATGCACATACAAATTTATTCTTTCAAGATTCAAGTATTCTCATTAATGCATCCCAACGAATCTTACTAAGATTGCTCATGTCTCCTTAGTTTATTTACTAAAGAGACGATGTCTGGCCTCTTGCATTTTACGATATATGCTTGACATCTAATTTTATGAGCATACTCAAATTGTGATATTCTATTACATTTGTTCTCGTGTAGCACACAAGATATGAATTAAATAAAATTATGAAATCCCTTAATCTCATAAGTATTTAGCTTATCTATCACTCATCCATGTAATGTACCTGAGATAATTTAATGTCATCACATGACCTCATAATCATAATTGATTAAACCGAAGTTTTTCATATCATAAGTTAAGATTTTCTCAATATTAGTCTCAAATATTAACATATCATTTGCGTATAAACAAACTATGATACTCAATTATCCAATTTGTTTATATGGACACACTTGTCATAGTTATTAATATGAAAGTCAAAATTTGTTGACGACACTATCACATTTTTCGTGTCATTGTTTAGGAGCTTGTTAAAGGTCAACAAGAAACTATAAATTTTTTGCAAAGTATGTTTTATTTTCCTTTAACAACGAGACTCTCTGGTTACTCCTCATAAATATTTTCATTTAATTCACCATTAATGAAGACAATTTTAAAGTCCATTGTATATAGCTAATAGAGCTATTAACATTCAAATGAATGTCATCCTAATCGCTAGAGAATACGAGTCAAAAAAATAAAAGTGTTTCTTTTAATAAGGCACCTTGGCTACTCGTCTAGCCTAGTTTTTGTCGATTGACTTATCAAAGTTTTTAAACTCTTGAACTTAAAACCCCGTCTACATCTAATTGGTTCACTCCTCGAGGTCTACCAATTTTATGAATGTAACTCGGTGTCAATCCCCTCTTTCCAATCCACGATATTGGAACGTGATATAATTTATTTATATGTTTGAGGTTAATCCTTTAACATATAAGTTAGAATATCTGGATTAAATAACTTCGAGCTTTCTCTTCAACTCGTCAACAAACTCATGTTGAAGTAAGAGATTGACCTCTTTAGAGATCGATTCATATGTATATTCTCCCAGAATATAGTAGTTTATAATTAAATATAATTATGAACTTCACATAGTTGACCCTCTTGATCGAAATCAATTAAATATTTTCTCAAAATATACTATGAAATTTTAAAAATATTCTAGTCTAAAATGGGTTAGACTATAGTGTTTATTCTCGCATGATAAATAATTTATAATTAACTCTAATTATAAACTGTAGAAAGGTTTATGTAAGTAATATAATACATAATCTTACTTTATCATATTTTAATATCAATAAATTACACTTACTGAAAATAAATCTGAACCAAAAGAAAGATCAATTTATAAGAAATGATTCTCAAATCCTTCTTACATTCTCAATGAATGTTACATCACGTGACTCAGTTCACACAAGTACCCCCACATTTTAAGGTATTTGGTTTTTCTTCCCTTCCATAACTCATATGGAATGATATTTGACTTTCTTGTGTGAAATTCGACTTAGTTTTCCCCCATAAGTTGTCAAGTAAACCCGAATTTAAAGATTGACGTTTAACCGCATCTTAAAATTCTGTTATTTCAGATACCAAATTCAGTTGTGTTGAGGTAGGTAAATTATTTGACGAATTCTTTCTAATTTAACACACTCTTGTGTAAATGAATATATTCGTATTTACCTCCACAATTTGGATATAAGAATTTTTTAATTTTCTTATTCCATTGTCCGGATTTTTATCTCACAAATGCATCTCTTCGTATTTCACAAATACATTTATTGCCTCGTATTTATAACTCAATAAATAGCGCAATAACATCTATGTGATTAAATACATTCTCAAACTCCACGAGTTAGTAATGATTTCAAAATCACATAGTTAATTAATTAGTTCAAAAGTTTTGAACTCTTACACATTTGTTTCATAAACAAATAAACTATAATTACTTCTCATAAATAAATTATAATTATTTTGCAAATAAATTATAAATATTATCAATATTTTCTCAATATAATATTGATATTTATTTCGCAAATATATTATAAATATTTCACAAATAAATTATCAATATTTTCTCAAATAATATATTGATTTGGTAGTAAATACTAATTAATCTTTTATCGCCACATAAAAGTGTTAAGCCCAACCGTAAATATAGCCTTTATAGCTAATCCTGAGACAAATTTCCACCCCTTTGATATTTTCCTTCAGTTAGTCATGTACGATCTACGTCGCATCGTGATTCTTCTCAATATTTTTCTTTGTATCATATACGTCGTGCACATGCCCCTGTTACAAAATCAACTACACAAAGAAATTTTTCAATAGATTACAACATTAATATCACCACTTCCTTATTTTGTTTAGAGATTTACACTTTCTTCTACCAAATTCTCTCTTCAATAACAATAGTTTCAATATGAACTTTCATAAATATTGAAGGATTTTCCTTTCACTAGCTATAGCTAATTTTCAAGTAGTTATGAGATTCATGTTGAACCATATAAATTGTCTTAATTATACAAATAAGTTTCACACAATATAAAAGTTATTTTAATCGGAGCTTTGTATAACACATGATAAGATTCACCTATCAATTAACCCCCACATTTCACATTATCATAATAAGATCAAGAAAATCGATAATTTAATACAATAAACAAACTCAATTATTTTTACAAATCAAGACAGTCCAGTATCTGAAATCAATTTCATAAATTTCAATGGATTACACTACAAAAGGTCATCGCTCAAAACTTAAATACAAAAGTTTTAGTGTTGTGATTCGAGAAACGCATACCACAACAATAATGTAGATAGCACTTGCGCAACACTTCCCATTAGGAAGAGGCATTCAAATAGCTAGTAATATATAAATATCCAAATTTAGGAATTGTAACTCTTTCTTTTCATTTTTCATAGTCTAGCATCATGCAATATATTACCAAATGGTATCACATTTCCCTTTTCCTTATATGTTCTTATATGAGAAGCTAACCAATAGTGTTATAATGTAGAAATATAACGAATTTGGTACGTACATGAACACTTGAAGCTTATTTCATCAAAGGTTTTCATGCTCAAATAGACAAGAGCTGAAGATAAATTTATCATACCTTATGTAGTTGCTTTACAGCCTCCAACCAATGTATTGGCCTAATAGGAGCACTGATTTCCACAATTAATGTGTAACTTAAATAACAACTACAAAATTTACAAAAATAAGAAAATAATGGCAATTATTTTTCTTTATAAAGCAATCAATTATTGCTAGTAAAGTCCTTGTAAGACAATTTCTCTATCTTTTGAAAATATAATTAATTTCTGTTTTAATATATTGGAATAACCAATAAAACATAAACATGTAGCTAGGTTTAAAGTTTTTTAGGATTTGAGATGCTAAAACATTTTTTTAATATAAAATAATCTACTTTTTCTCTCGAGCCAGTAGGTTCATGAATGATCACACAAAATCAGACTTTAACTCATTAAAGATAAGATCAAATCGGTCAATTTAATAGAGATCATAACAAATTAGTTGCATATTGTAACATCATAATAAGGGATGGTAACTATACCATGATATAATAACACACATTAGATTATTTTATAACTAGGATCAGTTACAATTAGCAAAAATTCATAGTACGTAATAAAGAATAATTATTCATAACCTCACTATAATTGAAGGTGAAATAAATTTATCTTTACATCGATTTTACAAATTTGAAACATATAGCATGTTCTGGTTTTGCAAGGTCTTTAGAAATAATCAAATCCCAATTTCCTTATGTAATTGGAACGCAGATTAAATCATTACAAAAAAAGAAACGCATGATTAAATCATTTTAAGAAATGAATTGAAACTCCAAGTCATTAATGTCAGGCATTTAGTTCCCAACTGTTATTAATTAATATCACCAATTTTCTTTCATCACCTATTGAAAACATCGATATAATTAATTTCCCATAATTCTCACATCATGATCAAATTAGGCACGTGTCTAAATTGTCACAAAATTATTGCATTCATGGTCAAGCACAAGTTTCACGTTTTATAATATAATAGTCAAATAGTAAATTAGTAACATCAATTTATGCAAGGACTATTACTTACATGTCACGGGCATGCTCAATAAAATAACGAATTAATAGAACAACTTAAATAAATTAGTCTAACCTTTTTCCCTGGTCATATTGACGAAAGATTGAAGGAAATTCATACCGTAATATGTCCTCAAAATGAGAAATTAGGGCTAATCAAATTGGGGATAAATTAGAATAGATACGTTAAGTTTAAATGATTTTTCTGTTTTAGTTCAGATTAGTTAGTTAGGATTTATTTACTATTTTACCCTTCTGGAAGTCTATTTAAGAACGGCTGTTCTTCATTTGTAAAGACAAATTTTATTTTTCCAGAAATAGATCATACAGTTTAATTTACTTTTCTCTGCAAATTACAATTCAAATATCCATGATCAAGATTATTAGGGTTAATATGGTATCAGCTATATAACACACGCATTCTCCGCTGCTTTAATTCTGCAATTCAATCGTATTCTTCATCCAAATTCATATCATCAATTCAGATCATCAATATTATACATATCGGTCATCAAATTTCTTCATCATCACATCAGCAATAAAGTTTCATCAAACATCAGAAATCATATTTCTTCACCAAAATCATATCAGAGATCAATCTTTTATCATACATCAGATCAACAATCAAGTTCTTCATCATACTCATACCTGCCATCCAAATTCCCTATTCTCCAGATCAGATCTTCTCTTCAAATCTTGGTTGTTTCTCCTCTTTTCTTGATTCCTTTCTTTTCAGCATTCTTTCTTGATTTTTTTCTTTTCCTCTGTTCTGTCATCACAATCACAAACAGATTATATCACTCTCAATAAAATCATTCAAGAAATTCTGAGATCACTTACCAATGTCTTCTTCATCTACCCCCACTGATTCAGTAATCTCTTCCTCCTCTTCTTCACGCATTAGACCACAAATTGAGGATCCCTCCAGCCCCTTTTATTTGCACCCTGCAGATGGACCAGGGGTCATATTAGTTTCTGAAAAACTTACAGAAAATAACTACCAAACATGGTCTAAAGCCATGACTCGTGCCCTCACTGTCAAGAACAAGTTGGGCTTCATTGATGAATCCTTTCCACAACCTACTGATGACCAGATTCTATCCAATTATTGGGACAGAAATAACACTATTGTTATTTCTTGGATCCTAAATTCCCTTTCTCCTGAAATTAACCATACAGTCCAGTACCACACTATTGCTACCTCCTTATGGAAGGAACTCAAACAACGGTTTCAACAGGCCAATGGCCCAAGAATGTTCCCACTACACAGAGACTTACTCAATTTACAACAACAAACCTTGTCTGTCAATGCCTATTTCTCCAAACTAAAGGTAATTTGGGATGAAATCTCCAATTTCAGACCCAAATGTACCTGTGGGAAGCTAGATCAATATTTCCAGAATGAATACTTAATAATCTTCTTAATGGGTCTTCAAGAATCCCTTTCTCACACAAGAAGCCAACTTCTCCTTATGGACCCATTACCTGATGTTCCTAAAGCCTACTCTTTGGTCTCACAGGAAGAAACACAAAGAGCAGTCCACTCTCAATCACACTCCAATGACACCCTAAATTCTATGGCCTTTTCTACCAAATCCACACCATCTTTCACTCCTACAAGACCAGCCATCAATTCATTTAACCCTTCTTCCTTTCTCTGCTCAATTTCTTTCATGTCTGAACTAGATCCATGGTCTGCTGATAATTCTGTAGCTTTTACATCTTCTTCTCATTTATTTATATAATTATTCAATTTCGATAAATTTGTAAGAAATGTCACGCTTCTTTTCGATAAAAACTTTAATTGTATGAAGTCAAGTAATAATTATTTCCCTCAGTTCAATTGTTTTCAAATGAATTGAACTTATCAATGATATGCTAAACAAAATGTGTAATATGTAGCATTTTAGATAAAGATATTGTTCTAACAAAATTAAGCGACTTGGGCTAAATTCCCAATTCCCAAATTATACATCAGACTTACGATATCGAGTTTGAAAATTGCAGTCAATTCCTTCATTTTTTTTCTTTTATAAATCAATTAAATCAAACATTAAACTCACATAAATCATCATAATAATAAGCCGTTTCATGTAACTCCTATAATGTAAGTTAATGAGTTTATATGAAAATCATAACTTTCTGCACCATTGGATCACAAAATATGGTAGCATGCAATTGATTAAAAAATGAACTAGGTGTATTACTGTTTGAAATATCACTTTGCCATTTGAAATACAAAGGGTCATTCATATGTCAAATATTCATTCACTGCAAGCATTCTTTGGATTTGAAGCAACATAAAATCAATTTCTTAAAACAACAAACTGAGCTAGGCAAAGTAATTAAATTCAAAGAAATTAAAACGACTTGAATTATAAATCATACCTGACTTCATCGTAGTTTTTAAATAATATATATAAATTAAATAATATTTTATATAAAATCTGAAAAACAAATAAGAACTTGGTGCGGATCTTGGTGGTAGTAGCAAATATTCAAATGAGAACTTTGAAACTTTGAAGGCCGAAGAGGGTAAAGGTTCCATGTGAACGGCACTTGCACATGGGTTAGTCGATCCTAAGGGTCGGGGGAAGCCCGACAGATAGCGTGTTCAACACGTTGTAACGGACCGCCCATATGTTGGCCCAATTGGCCAAGGAATGACCTAGACAAAGCTTTGCCACACTTGGAGGTTCTAGATTCTTCTACCACTTTATAATTAGAATAATTCTTACATGTAGAAGAGTAGACTAGAAGGATCCACACACTTGTACATAGTTCTATACTTTGTACTTGTTGCAAAATTGTCTAGAGGATCAATCTCAACCGTTAGATCGGATTTATCACCACCATCCATTTAAGGAGGTGGAAGTATAAATAGGGGTTTTTAATTCATTTGTAATCATTCAAGTTCGAGTGAATACTAAATCATTCTAAGTTTTCTCTCAAGTTCTCTTGTGTACTTTCTCCACTTCTCACTTTCTTACTTGTTCAAGATTTAGGATGACTTAGTCAATTCCGCATAGGGCGTGAATGATCGCGAGGGGCGTTTTGGGGCTAGGTGTCGCACGAAACTTGAAAGAGTCAAGTCCGTGACAGCGTACTCTGAAAGGGAATCTAGTTAAAATTCCTGAACTGGGACGCGGCGGCTGACGGCAACGTTAAGGAGTTCAGAGATGTCGAGGGCCTCAGGAAGAGTTATCTTTTCTGTTTAATAGCCTTCCCACCCTGGAATCGGCTCAGACGGAGGTAGGGTCCAACGACTGAGAGAGCACCGCATGTGGCGTTATGTTCAATGCACCCCCAGTGGCCCTTGAAAATCCAGAGGACCGAATGCCGTCCGCACCCGGTCGCACTAATAACCGCATTGCGATGGTCCCTACTGATGCTAACGTAATGTGATTTCTGCCCAGTGCTCTGAATGTCAAAGTGAAGAAATTCAACCAACCGTGGGTGAATGGCGGGAGTAACTATGACTCTCTTACGGTAGCCAAATGCCTCGTCATCTTGCCTTCATATTCATAGAATTAAGGATGGGAATGGTATTTGGGTTGTTGATTGTAATCTTATTAGGTCTTCAGCTGCTGAGTACTTTGAAAATGTGTTGTCTACTGTTGAGCCTAATCTGGTTGATGATAGTCTTGATTTGATTCCTTCTGTCCTTGATCAGTGTGATAATGTTGCTTTGACTGCTTCCCCCTTCCCTTGATGAAGTGAAAGCTGCTGTCTTCAGCATTGCTCCTGAGAGTGTTGCTGGACCTGATAGCTTCAGCTCTCACTTTTATCAAACCTGTTGGGAAATTGTCAAGAAGGATCTACTTGATGTTGTACTAGATTTCTTCTCTGGCTCTTGTCTTCCCAAAAGCATCACTGCTACGACAATTGTGCTTCTTCCAAAAGTACAAAATGCTGTTAGTTGGTCTGAATTTCGGCCTATTAGTCTTTGTAATGTCTCTTGTAAGATTTTTACAAAGATTTTCAATGATAGGCTTGTGAGTGTGCTGCCTAAGCTTATTTATGAAAATCAATCTGGTTTTATGCAGGATAGACTTATTGCTGATAATATTTTGCTTGCAAAAGAACTGGTGCATGAGATTAATCATCCTAGGGCTAAAGGTGGTAATATGATCATCAAACTTGATATGGCTAAAGCTTATGATAGAGTCCACTGGCCTTTTTTGTTTGCTGTGCTTAGGAAGTTTGGTTTTTCTTATCACTTTATAGCCCTTATTCATTGTTAATGTTCAGCCTATTGGCTTCTTTAGGTCTAGGAGAGGGGTGAGGCATGGAGATCCCATCTCTCCTACTTTGTTTATCTTGGCTGCTTAGTTCCTGAGTAGGGGTCTTAATAAGTTGTTTCTTGATCATCCTGATATCCAGTACTTCACTAATGGGGGGTTTTGTGTGTCCCACTTGGCCTATGCGGACGACTGCATAATTTTTGCAAAGTCCACATACAAGGCTAGTACTAAGATCATGAACTTCCTTGATTACTACTCTAGGGTGTCTGGTCAGGCTGTCAACCCTCAGAAGAGTAAGATTATTGTTGGGAAGGGTTGTCATAGAAGATCTAGGTCCCATGTTAAAACCATTTCTGGTTTTATTATGGATAGTCTTCCCTTGGTTAATCTTGGTGCCCCTTTGTTTAAAGGGGAAGAAAAACATGGCCCTTTTTGATCCCTTACTGTCTAAAATCAGAACTCATCTGACTGGTTGGGAGACTAAGTGTCTATCCCCTGGTGGTAAGCTTGTTCTGTTGAAAAGTGTGCTCGCTGCTATACCCACTTATACCGTATAGGTCATCCTTCCTTCTACTAGGTTGTTCGTTGAGCTTGAGAGGCTTTTTGCTAGATTCTTCTGGAGTAAGAACAGTGGTCAGAAGATACACTGGACTTTCTAGAAGAATATCTGTTTTCCCTTTTTAGAAGGTGGGTTAGGGATTAGAAGTTTGTCTGATGTTGCTACTGCCTTTTCCTATAAACTGTGGTGGAGGGTTAGGGAGAGTGATAGTCTTTGGTATAGATTCATGGTGAAAAAATATACTAAGTCCCATCATTTTTACACTACTTTGAATGCCAGATATAAATCTCAAGTGTGGAAGCGTATGTGTAAGGTTAGACATCTGTAATCTGAGAATGTCTTCTGGAGGCTAAGAAATGGGCACATATCTTTCTGGCATGATCATTGGATCAGTGACATACCTTTGAAATATCTGCCTATTTCTAATCTTCCAGTTGATAATCTTAGAGTGTGTGACTTCTTTGTGCATGACGCTTGGAATGTGGATCTTCTTCATTCATGCCTGCCTGCTGATGTTGTGAGAACTATTGTCTTGTTGCATATTGACTTGAATGAACATGATGTGATTAATTGGAAGCACACTCCTGATGGGGTGTTCAATATTAAGAGTGCTTGAAATTTCACTAGACTTAAGAAACCAGTTGATTTGTTAATGAAACATGTGTGGAATTCTCTTGTTATGCCTTCTGTTTCTAGTTTCATTTGGAGGCTTTTGAACAATTGGATCCCTGTGGATATTGTTAAGCAATCCAGAGGGATTCAGTTGGCATCAAAATACCCGTGTTGCTTTGATATTGAGAGTATTCAACATGTTTTTATCAATGGATCTGTGGCTTCCCAAGTTTGGGATCATTTTGGACTGATAACCTCATGTTTCTGTTGTTTGTTTGGATTAATTCCTCTACTTTCTGTGGTCCAGAGCATTTAAGGTCTGTAGTGGCCATTTATGTTTTTTGGAACCTATAGAAGTGCAGGAATAATTCCAAACATCATAACAAGAAACACCATGCTTTGAATATTATCAATAGGTCTATTTCTGAGGTTAAGCCTTTGTATTTATCTTCAAAAATTAGACCTTGCAATTGGAAGGGAGATTTAAGTATTCTTAGATCTTGGGGTATCAATGTCAAAACTCCTTTAGATCCAAATTTTATTATGGTTAACTGGTTTCTTCCTCCTTCTGGGTATGTGAAGTTGAATACAGATGGTTGTTCAAGGGGAAATCCAGGGGTTGGGAGCTTGGGTGGGATTGTGAGGGATGCTGATGGTGAGATGGTATTTAGTTTTGTGACTTTATTGGGCATTGTACAAACACTGAGTCTGAGATGAGGGCTTTAGTCAGGGGGTTGGAACTTTGTGAATCTTTTGGATGTTCTAATGTTCTGGTTGAGGTGGACTCTCAGGTTCTGTGTTCGGTCCTCAATGGTAAAAAGCAGGTACACTGGAAACTTGTGAACTTATTATATAAGGCTCAAAATCTTTTGCAAAAACTTGGTTCTTCAGTGAATGATATCTACAGGGAGGCTAATCAGGTTGCTGATTACTTAGCTAACCTGGGATGTGATTCACAAGAATCACACATTTTCCATCCTGGTGAGGGGAATAGGAAATTACAGGGTCTTATTTGGTGTGACAAATTTCAGATGGCTTCCTTCAGGCACACCAAATAAGCCCTTTTTACCTCTATATGATATTGATGTCCAGGGTAGTTTATTAGACTGTTTTGATACACTATCAGGGGGTAGTTCTATAGCTGCATTTCATATAGAGTAGTTATCCTATCTGTGCATATAGCTGATCTTTCTTTTCTTTGGCCCGCACCCCTGGCCTTTCTTTGCTATCACTTGATTTACCCTTGCTTTTTCTGAGGTTAGATATCCTTGTTCTTGCATGATTCAGCCATCTCTCATGGTTTTATCGATATTAGCTAACTTACAGGCTCCACTTCACTCACCACTTCTAAATTGTGCGTCCTATGCACTGCACACACTTGTTTAGTCTGGGTCACAGTGTGTAAGTTGGTCTACACTGACTTATTCACTCAGAGACAACCTTTAGATGCATCTCATTGCACTTTACAGCATATATTCCCTTTGCATGTTAGGAACCCTTTTATTTTATTTTCTGGATGAGTTCCCTGGTCCATTGGCAATTCTACCATTTAGTTATCCTTGCTTCCAATGCCTGGCGGTCAATTTTTTCATGTAGGTCTGGTCACCTTATATGACTGGACAAGTTACATTAATCTCACATGTGTGGACTTCACTCATTTATTCTGCCAGGTAATTGATCTCAGTAAATCACCACATCTATGCTAACCCATGCCTTTGCACTTTTCACACACTGTTTTATGATGGTTGTTGTTGTGTTGAGGCGTTGGTGTTGTTGGTTGTTAGAGATTTCCTTGTACATGGTGATCCTTTTGGTTGAGTTTGCTTTCAGGAATTTCATCTCAGGGGTTGGAGTTATGGTGGTGATTTTTGCATTTTGATCGCCATTTTGTAGCTCTGTAGTTGTGTTGTGATGGATGGTGGGTTATTTGCTAGTGGTTCTACTTTTCTCTCAGGGCTCAAAGGTGGCTATATGTTGAAGGTTGTTTGAGGAGTTGCTACTTATCTTTGACTTTTAATGGGATATTTGCTTGTGGCTATTTTTCCTTCATCAGGGCTAAAAGGTGGCTATATCATGGAGGCTGATGGAAGAAGTTGCTACTTTTGTTTAGGATTACTTGTTATGATATTGCCCCTACGTGGGTGTTTTGGCCAGTTTGTTGTTTTTATTCTATTTGTATCCCTGCGTGGGTTTCTTCCAGTATATGGGCATTTAGATACTTGTGCCCCTGTTTGGGTAGTTTTCCAGCATGTTGGCTGTTCATTTTGCTTTCTTGCTTTGCTGTGTTGGTTTATCTTTTGTCTTTTTTGTTTTAGGGGTTGGTCCCTTTTGTCCCGTACATTTTTTGGGATTATATAAATTGTGAGTTCCCCCTCACGTTATTAAATCTTGCCTTGGTACACAGTTTGATGAGAATGTTAATGTGCTCTCTTCTCCTGAGCCACTTGTGTTGGCCTTGCCTGCTTCAGCTGCTGCTGAGCCCATAGGCTCTGTTGCTTCTGATTGTGGTTTGAATGTGAGTGATCATCTTGATCTGGAGGATCAAGATGTTTCTGAGACTGAGTCTCCAGAGTCTAGACCTCTTATGTCTAAGTCCCTTAAGGACAAAATTCTCAAGGAAATTGATGTGGTTCCTGAGGTTGTTCTTCATAGGATGCATGTTTCTGATAGGGAGGGTAGAGGTACTAGAAGGTCTAGTAGGAGGTTAGGTGATAAGAAGGGGGGAACTAGGAAGGATGGTTATGTTTCTCAATGATCTTGATTTGGAATGTGCGTAGGATTGGGAAACCTAAATCCCAGTTGAATGTTAAGAAAATTAAAAAAGCTAATAAAATTAAGATTCTTGTTGTTATTGAGCCTATGGTTTCTTTGGATGACATGAATTTTAAGAAGATTTTTAAGTTTGATCATGTGTTTAGCAATTCTAATAATAAGGTGTGGGTGTTCTTTGATAGGAGTTACATGGTTACTGTTATTGAAGATCATCCCCAATTTTTGCATGTTTATTTTTCCTCTTCCCTGGTCCCTAAAGTAGTCTTATTTACATGTGTGTATGCATTGCATCAGAGAAGTTAGAGGAGAGATTTGTGGGGTGGGCTTAGGAGGAAATTTACTAGTAAACCTTGGCTTGTTGCAGAGGAATTTAACATCATCTTAGATCTTTCTGAGAAGAAAGGTGGGGCTGCACCTCATCTTAGTTCTATAGGGGACTTTTCTGATTGTCTTCTTGACTGCTCTCTGTCTGATTTAGATTCCATTAGCTCCAGGTTTACTTGGTACATAAACCTTGTTTGGCAGAAGTTAGATAGGTGTTTGGCTAATCCTGCTTTGCATGAGATGTTTGATTCCATTGTTGCTAATTTCTTTCATAGGATGCATTCAGATCATTCCCCTATGCTACTTAATTTTCAATTTAAGCATATCCCAGTGATTACACCCTTCAGATACTTAAGTGCCTGGGCCCTTCATTCAGGGTTTTTGTAGGTGGTTAAGGATTGTTGGGATGTTAACACTGATCTTTATGGTATTCTTAATTTGAAAGTTAAGTTGCAGAGGATGAAGCAAAGATTGAGGTGGTGGAACAAAACTGTTTTTGGTAACATTTTTGAAAGACTTAATAGTTCCACCACTGCTGTCAAAGCTGCTCAGGAAAGATTTGATGATGATCCTAGTGATGTGAATTTGATTGAGTTAAACAGGCTAAATGCTCTCCATACCCTCTTTTTGAAAATGGAGAAGTATTGGAGATAAAAAGCCAACATTAAATGGGCTGGTGAGGGGGAGAGAAACACTAAGTACTTCCATAATCTTCCTAAAAGAAGAAATGGGCAATCTGTTAATCATAAAATTAAGGATGGGAATGGGAATTGGGCCACTGACTGTAATCTCATTAGGTCTTCAGCTGCTGAGTACTTTGAAAATATGTCGTCCATTGTTGAGCCTAATCTTGTTGTTGATAGTCTTGATTTGATACCTTATGTCCTTGATCAATGTGATAATGTTGCTTTGACTGCTCCCCTCCCCCTTCCCTTGATGAAGTGAAAGCTGCTGTCTTCAGCATTGCTCTTGAGAGTGTTGCTGGACCTGATGGCTTCAGCTCTCACTTCTATCAAACCTCTTAGGAAATTGTCAAGAAGGATCTAGTTGATGTTGTAGTAGATTTCTTCTCTGGCTCTTCTCTTCCCGAAAGCATCACTGCTACAACAGTTGTTCTTCTTCCAAAAGTACAGAATGCTATTAGCTGGTCTGAGTTTCGTCCTATTAGTCTTTGTAATGTCTCTTGTAAGATTTTTTCAAAGATTTTAAATGATAGGCTTGTGTGTGTGCTTCCTAAGATTATTTCTGAGAATCAGTAAGGTTTTATACAGAATAGACTTATTGCTGATAACATCTTGCTGGCAAAAGAACTTATGCTTGAGATTAATCACCCTAGGGCTAACGGTGGTAATATGATTATTAAACTTGACATGGCTAAAGCATATGATAGGGTTCACTAGACTTTTTTGTTTGCTGTGTTTAACAAGTTTGGTTTTTCTGATCACTTTATAGCCCTCATTAGATGCACTGTAGAACATACTTACTCCTTTGTGCTTGTTAATGGTCACCCTTCTGGCTTCTTTAAGTGTAGGAGAGGGGTTAGGCAGGTAGATCCCATTTTTCCCACTTTGTTTATCTTGGCTTCTGAGTTTCTGAGTAGGGGTCTTAATAAGTTGTTTCTTGACCATCCTGATATCCAGTATTTCACTAATAGGTTTTTGTGTGTCTCACTTGGCCTATGCGTATGATTGCATAATTTTTGCAAAGTCCACATACAAGGCTATTACTAAGATCATGAACTTCCTTCATTACTACTCTAGGGTGTCTGGTCAGGCTGTAAACCCCCAGAAGAGTAAGATTATTGTTGGGAAGGGTTGTCATAGGAGATCCAGGTCACATATTAAAACCATTTTTGGTTTTACTATGGATAGTCTTCCTTTAAAGTACCTTGGTGCCCCATTGTTTAAATGGAAGAAAAACATGGCCCTTTTTTACCCCTTACTGGCTAAAATCAGATCTCATCTGACTGGTTGGGAGACTAAGCCTCTCTCTCCTGGTGGTAAGCTTGTTCTCTTGAAAAGTGTGCTAATTTCTATCCCCACTTATACCTTACAGGTCATCCTTCCTTCCACTAGTCTGTTGGTTGAGCTTGAGAGGCTCTTTGCTAGATTCTTCTGGAGTAAGACTAGTGGTCAAAAGATAAACTGGTCTTCCTAGAAGAATATCTGTTTTCCCTCTTTAGAAGGTGGTCTAGGGATTAGGAGATTGTCTGATGTTACTACTGCCTTTTCCTACAAACTTTGGTGGAGGGTTAGGGAAATGATGGGATTTGGTCTAGATTCATGGTAGAAAAATTTACTAAGTCCTACCATTTCTACACTGCTCTGAATGCCAGATATAAATCTCAAGTGTGGAAGCGCATGTGTAAGGTTAGACACTTGTTTTCTGAGAATGTCTTCTGGGGGTTAAGGAAAGGGCATATATCTTTCTGTCATAATCTTTACGGTGTACGATTGTAAAAACAACGTGCGGAAATTTGTTTTTTTAAAAAATTTCATACACGCATAAAACCCGTAAGCCCAGGATATGGTTATCTAACTCATACGAAAAGTGATTGAATCAAAATTCAATAAAGCTTAAATAATAGGTAATTTTCGAAAATTACCTCACCACAGGCAAGGTGGTGGTTTTTCTCCGGTCTTCTATTTGTTCACTAGAGCACGCCAAGTGTTGTGCCTCTAGAGATAGTCCACACCAGATGGATTGAGTGACTCCTTCGATCCGTAGGCTTAGAACTAGGAAAGGAAGGCTTTCAATGGAAGAGCTGGATCTGGATCCAACTCTTTGTGAAGGAGAGAAGAAGATAGAGAGTGGGGCGATTTTCACAGGGTCTTGGCCGATCAGAGAAGGGGGCGATGGGGGCTGAAATTTTCGGCCTCTCCTTTTCTTGTGTTAGGGTTGAGCATTAGTTATTCTATATCTTTTTTTAAGATTATGATATATGTATATCTTTTATATTTAGAAGACTCCTTCTTCTAATAGATATATCATATATCTTTTGCATATCTTTCCTTATCACAAGTTAGGAAACAAGATATGCCATATCTCTTCCCCACAAGATAAAGCCCTTTCTTTAACCCCTAAAATCGGCCATGCTTATTTAACTAATCCAAGATTAATTAATTTTCATTCCCTTATCACAAATCGGCCCATGCATAAAATAATTAATCCAAGATTAATTTCTTCAGCACAAATCGGCCCATGAAGTTTAATTAATTAATCCACTATTAATCAATTAATCTTCTAATTAATTAACACCTTAATTAGTAACTTTAATCAATTAGATATTCTAATCGATTAATTAATTAGACATTTCTAATTAACAACTCTCCTCTTTGAATTAATACTTTAATTCACATTTAATTAATTAGACGATCCAATTAATTATTCTTCTCATGGAATTAACACTTTAATTCACTTATTGATTTAACTTCTTTAAATCAAACGTTTCCTTTTATGACTGTCACTGTCCAACTGTATTGTGTGTGACCCTCTAGGTTCACCATCAATTGGCAGCTGGCCCACGACTCTCGTGATTTAATTAATGAACAATTAATAAGAAATTAATTGCTCCGATCAATTAAACACTTTTAATTGACCACTCCAGAATTAATCTCCCATTAATTCAGGAGTACCCACACCTCATGGTCGATGTCTAGCCACAAGCCCATGAGGCCCAACTTCAGGTGAATTGATATTCGTGATCCACACCTCTTATAAGTGCCATGTACATACGGTCCTTCTAACGACTAATTTCCCGATTGAGACCTAGGGTGTGTTAATTGGTCGGCACCTCTAATTATCTCAATTCTATACTTTCTAATTCTGGATAATAATTCCAGTGTGACTGCTTAATTTGGAAACCTCTTTCCAAATCCGTCACTGACCACAGCCGTGGGTTTCTCGGAATCTATTATCTAAGATCGTACAGGAAATTCTCTCATCTTATCAAGACGAGTCGATAGATCCTTTCTTAGTACTAACCATTCGCTTACACGATCATACGTACCCAAAGTAGTGGCTCAATGATCAGGCTACGTGATCGACTCCTAAATCAAAGTACGCATTCTCGTGCACCGAATTCGCCCTAGTACCTTAAGTCTAAGGACTAAATCGTACACTATTATAATCCTTGAGAAACATCCCATTACCGATATGCTTAAACACTTCCACAATGGGTTTCTCTGTTCGGGTCGTTCGATGCGTTCGATCCCCTATCGAACCACCTAGTCATATGCACTGGCTTCAAAAACCTTGTTCATGAAACTCTACAAATTCACTTCGTGTGAATCATGCATAATCGTACAAGTCTTAACGATTCCTTTGATACCCCGTCTCGACAGAATCTATGACTTGGAACAGTTTTAAGATCACGACCTTAGAGACTGTTTCATGATTGCACTCAGTACTTAAGTGAATCGTCCCATAGTCGAATGTGATCTTAGGATTTCATCCAATCGCTTAGATACGTTCTTGAGAGATGAAGATGGCCATTGTTTAATTTATGTACTATAAATAAACGGGCGTATGATCTTTTGAACCATAAGAATCTAATCAAGGAAGTTCCTTTACAAGCTCGTATTGTTGGCTTGTTGGGCACTTTCCTTTCATCTGCCTATTCCTAATCTGCCAATTGACAATCTTAGAGTGTATGATTTCTTCGTGCATGACACTTGGAATGTGGATCTTCTTCATTCTTGCTTGGCTGCGGATGTCGTGAGTGATATTGTCTTGTTGTATATAGACTTGAATGAACATGATGTGATTACTTGGAAGCACACTCCTGATGGTTTGTTTAATATTGAGAATTCTTGGAACTTCACTAGACTTAAGAAGCCAGTAGATTTGTTGATGAAACATGTGTGGAACTCTCTTGTCATGCCTTCTGTTTCTATTTTCATTTGGAGGCTTTTGAACAACTGGATCCCTGTGGATATTTTTATGCAATCCGGAGGTATTCAGTTGGCATCAAAATGCCATTGTTGCTTTGATATAGAGAGTATTCAACATGTTTTTATTAATAGATCTGTAGCTTCCCATGTTTGGGAGTATTTTGCTAATCTGTTTGGTGTAAAGAAGGTTCTGACTGATAGTCCCAGGTTTCTGTTGTCTGTTTGGGTTAATTCCGGGCATTTAAGGTCTGCTGTGGCCATTTATGTCCTTTGGAACCTATGGAAGTGCATGAATAATTCCAAACATCATAACAAGAAACACCCTGCTTTAAATATCATCAATAGGTCAATTTCTGAAGCTAACTCCTTGTATTTGTCTTCAAAATTAGACCTTGTAATTGGAAGGGAGATTTAAGTATTTTTAGATCTTGGGGGATCAATGTCAAACCTTCTTTAGGCCCTAAATGCATTGTGGTTAAACTGGTTCCTTCCTCTTTCTGGGTTTATGAAGTTGAATACAGATGGTTGTTCAATGGGTAATCCAGGGGTTGGGAGCTTGAGTGGGATTGTGAGGGATGCTGATGGGGAGATGGTGATTAGTTTTTGTGAGTTTATTGGGCATTGTACAAACACTGAGTCGGAGATGAGGGCTTTAATCAGGAGGTTGGAACTTTGTGACTTTTTTGGCTGTTCCAATGTACTAGTTGAGGTGGACTCTCAGGTTCTGTGTTTGGTTTTGAAAGGTAAAAAACAGGTACACTGGAAACATGTAAATCTTTTGTATAAAGCTAAAAAACTTTTGCAAAAACTTGGTTCTCCAGTGAATCATATCTATAGGGAGGCTAATCAGGTTGTTGATTACTTAGCCAACCTGGGATGTGATTCACAACAATCATACATTTTCCATCCTGGTGAGGGGGATAGGAAATTAAAGGGCCTTAGATGGTGTGACAAATTTCATATGCCTTCCTTTAGACACACCAAATAAGCCCTCTTTACCTCTATATGATATTGATGTCCAGGGTAGTTTATCAGACTGTTTTGATACACTATCATGGGGAGTTCTTTAGCTGTATTTCATATAGAGTAGTTATCCTATCTGTGCATATAGTTAATCTTTGTTTACTTTGGCCCGCTCCCCTGTCCTTTTATTTGCTATCACTTGATTTGCCCTTGTTATTTCTGAGGTTAGCTATCCTTGTTCTTCCATAATTCTACCATCTCTCATGGCTTTAAAATATTAACTAACTTACAGGCCCTACTTCACTCACCACTTCTAAGTTGTGCCTCCTATGCACTGCACACACTTGTTGAGTCTGGGTCACAGTGTGTAAGTTGGTCTGCACTGACTTATTCACTCAGGGACAACCTTTAGATGCCTCTTATTGCACTTTACATCAAATTTTCCCTTTGCATGTTAGGATGCCCTTTATTTTATTTTCTGGATGAGTTCCCTGGTCCATTAGCAATTCTACCAATTGGTCACCCTTGCTTCCAATGCCTGGCAGTCAATTTTTGCATGTAGGCCTGGTCATCTTAAATGACTGGACAAGTTCATTCATCTCACATGTGTGGACTTCACTCATTTATTCTGCCAAGTAATTAATCTCAGTAAATCACTTCTTCTGTACTAAACTATGCCTTTGCACTTCTCACACACTGTTTTATGATGGTTGTTGTTGTGTTGAGGTGTTGGTGTTATTGGTTGTTGGAGATTTCCTTGTATATGGTGATCATTTTGGTTGAGTTTACTTTCAGGGCCTTCATCTCAGGGCTTGGAGTTGTGGTGGTGTTTTTAGCATTATCGAAGCCAATCTGTGGCTTTGGGTATTGTGCAGTTGTGTTACTGTGGATGGTGGCTTTCTAGGGGGTTATTTGCTAGTGGTGCAACTCCTCTTTCAGGGCTCAAAGGTGGCTATATTGTGGAGGCTGATGGAAGAAGTTGCTACTATTGTTTAGGCTTGTTAGTTATGTTATTGCCTCTGCGTGGGTTTTGTGGCCAGTTTGTTGGCATAGTTTTTGTACCCCTGCGTGGGTTTCTCCCAGTTTGTTGGCATTTATCTCGACTTTAGACACTTATTCCCCTGTGTGGGTAGTTTGCCAGTATGTTGGCTTTTTCATTTTGCTTCCTAGCTTTGTTGTGTAGGTTTATCTTATTGTCTTTTCTGTTTTAGGGGTTGGTGTTGGGAATGCCTCGGTTGTCAAAACAACGAGAGTGCGGAATTTAAAAATTTTCCGAGGCACCCCATCAATCCCAAGATATGTTTTCCACCTTATGTATGCGAAAATGTTGAATCAAACAACAACAATAAACAAAAAGGGGAGATTTGCGATTTTACCTCACCACAAGCAGGGTGGTGGTAACCTCCGGCTTTGTTGCTGATTCACAACTAGTGATCCAATTGTCTCACCTCCAGAGTGTATCCACACCAGTTGGATTTTAGCAACACCTTCAAGTCACAGGCTACGAACTAGATCTTGAAGGTTGTCAATGGAGGAAGAAGCAGATCCAGATTCAGAACTAGATCCAGATATGGAAGAGCAGAGAAATAGAGGGGGCGGCACAGGCAGGGGGCGGCTAGGCAGAGGGGGTGGCCAGGGTTTTTCAAAAACTCACATCTATTGAAAGAATTATGAAGAGATATGTATTTATAAGAGAAGAATCCTTCTCTTAATAGATATCTCTTCCATGACCTTTTCCTTATCTCATTAGGAAACAAGATATACATGTATATCTTTTAGATCTTCCTTGTCATACAAGAAAACAAACTCTTCCATTATTCTTCTAGTAGAAATCGCCCCCCTTTAGTTATCTAGTCTTGCAAGACTTCTTCTGGGCTAATAATTAAAAGGCCCATGTCTTGCAACTTAATTTAATTAACCCATTAAATAAATTAGCCCAATTAATCTAATTAATTGACATCTCTCAATTAATTAACACTTTAATTAATTAAACTATCTAATTAATTATTCTTCCAATTGAATTAACACTTTAATTCATTTATTGATTTAACTCCTTTAAATCAAATATTTCCTTTTATGACTGTCACTGTCCAACTGTATTGTGTGTGACCCTCTAAGTTCACCATCAATTGGCAGCAGGCCCACGAACCCTTCGTGATTTAATTTACGAGCAATTAAATGCTCCGATCAACTAAACCCTTTTAATTGACCACTCTAGAATTAATCTCCCTTATTAATTAGGAGTACCCACACCTCATGGTCGATGTCTAGCCACAAGCCCTTGAGGCCCAACTTCAGGTGAATTGATATTTGTGAACCTCACCTTCTTATAACTGCCATGTACATACGGTCCTTCTATCGACTTAATTTCCCGATCGAGACCTAGGGTGTGTGAATTGATCGGCACCTCTAATTATCTCAATAACTATATTTTCTAATTCGGGATAATAATCCAGTGTGACTGCTAAATTTGGAAACCCCTTTCCAAATCAGTCACCGACTGTGGCCACGGGTTTCTCGGATCTATTATCTAAGAATCGTATAGGAAATTCTCTCATCCATTACGATGAGTCGGTAGATTCCATATTGGTACTAACCACTCGTGTACACAACTATACGCACCCAACTTAGGCACATTATGGTCAGACTACGTGACATGTACCTAGATCAAAGTACATATACCCATGCACCGAATTCGCCCTAGTACCTCAAGTCTAAGGACTAAATCGTACACTATTATAAGCCTTGAGAAACATCCCATCACCGATATGCGTCATGCGCTTCCACAATGGGTTTCTCTGTTCGGGCCGTTCGATCCCCTATCGAACCACCTACTCATATGTACTAACATAAAATGTCTTGTTCATGAAACTCTACAAATTCGCTCCATGTGAATCATGCATATTCATACAAGTCTTGGCTATTCCTTCGATACCCCTTCTCGTTCGGAATCTATGACTTGTAACGTGTTTTAAGATCACGACCTTAGAGACTGTTTCATGATTGCACTCAATACCGAAGTGAGTCGTCCCATAGTCGAATGTGATCTAAGGATTTCATCCAATCGCTTAAATGTATTCGTGAGAGATGAAGTTGGCCATTGTTTATTCTATACAGTTATAAATAAACGTGCGTATTATTCATAAAAATCAATGATTGTTTATTACAGAATAGACCTATTACAAGCTAAGGTAAATTGGCTTGCTGGGCACTATCCTATCAATCTCCCACTTGCCCTAAAACCATTCACAAACATTTATAGGACCCATCTTTACAAGATGTCCCTCGAACGTTTTTTGCGAAAGTGGCTTCGTTAGTGGGTCAGCTATGTTGTCTTCTGAGTTGACACGATCCACGTGTATGTCTCCTCTACCAATGATCTCCCTGATCACATGGTATTTCCTCATCACGTGTTTATATTGGTGGTGTGATCTCGGCTCCTTCGCTTGAGCTATCGCCCCGTTGTTGTCACAGAAGACTACTATAGGCTCTGCAATGCTAGGAACTACATCCAACTCTTGGATGAAGTTTCTCATCCAAACACTCTATTTTGCCGCATCCGATGCTGCAATATATTCTGCTTCAGTGGTTGAGTCGGCAGTGGTGGACTGTTTGGAACTTTTCCAACTCACCGCTGCGCCATTGAGGCGGAATATATATCCAGAATTGGATTTGTAATCATCCACGTCAGACTGGAAACTTGAATCAGTGAATCCTTCAAGTTTCAATTCTCCACTACCACCGTAGACCAAAAACATATCCTTAGTCCTTCTCAGGTACTTAAGGATTGCTTTAACGGCAGTCCAGTGCTCTTCGCCTGGATTCGATTGATAGAGGCTCGTTACACTTAGAGCGTGTGCTACGTCTGGTCTAGTACATAACATCGCATACATTATGCTCCCTATAGCAGAGGCATAAGGTATGTGAGACATTCTCTTCTTTTCTTCGTCAGTTGTAGGGCACATTGACTTAGAAAGAGAGATTCCATGTCTCATTGGAAGCAGTCCTCTCTTGGATTCTTCCATATTGAATCTTTTCAATATCGTGTTGATGTACTGAGATTGGGAGAGTCCCAACATCTTCTTCGATCTATCCCTATAGGTACGTATCCCCAATACGTAAGATGCCTCTCCTAAATCTTTCATGGAGATGGATAACCACGCTTTCGTCTGCGTTAACATTCTGATATCGTCCCCGATCAACAGAATGTCGTCGACGTATAAAACTATGAATTGTACCGAACTCCCACTATTCTTCTTGTACACACAAGGCTCAAATACGTTTTTGATGAAGCCAAAAACTTTGACTGTCTCATCAAATTGTATGTTCCAGGTTCGGGACGCCTGTTTTAGGCCATAAATTGACCTTTGAAGTTTGCACACCTTGTGCTCGCTTTCTTTGGACGCAAAGCCTTCGGGCTGTTGCATAAAGATCTCCTTGTCAATGTCTCCATTGACAAAGATGATCTTTACGTCCATTTACCATATCTCGTAGTAGTACCACGCAACTATGGCTAAAGGTATCCGAATGGATTTCGACATCGCTACTGGAGAGAAAGATTCCTCATAGTCTATTCCAGGCCTCTGAGAATAACCTTTCACCACTAGGCGAGCCTTATGGGTTATAACCTCTCCATTCATTCCAAGCTTACGCTTGAAGATCCATTTGCATCCTACAGGGATAGATCCCTCAGGTGGATCGACCAAGGTCCAAACCTTGTTGGAATGCATGGAATCCATTTCGGATTGCATGGCTTCGAGCCACGCACCCGAATCTATGTCAAACATAGCTTCTTCATAAGTCCTTGGATGACCATCCAACTTATCGTTTTCGTGAATGAAACCAAATCTCTCTGGTTCCTTACGAATTCGATCGGACCTTCGAAGTATAGGTGTACTAGTAGGTTCAGTAAATTCAGGATCAACTCCCACTGTTTGTGAGGATGGGTCTGATTCTTGGACTTCATCGAGTTCTACGATTGTCCCGTTTCTGTTGGTGAGGAAATCATCCTCTAAGAAGTGGGCATTCCTAGACACGAACGTATTACGTTCTTTAGGATCGTAAAACAAGTCTCCAATGGATTCCTTTGGATACCCCACAAATTTGCACAAACTAGATCTACTATCCAGCTTATCTCCTTTCTTGTTCTTAACATAGGCGGGCGATCCCCATACTCGTAGATACGAATATACGGGTGCTTTACCATACCATTCTTGGTGTGGTGTTGTTGGCACTGACTTTGAAGGTACTATGTTCAGTATATTCGAAGCGGTTAATAAGGCCAAGCCCAAAACGAAAAGGGGAGTTCAGCGAAGCTCATCATGGAACGAACCATGTCCAACAAAGTTCGATTCCTCCTTTCAGACACTCCATTGAGTTGGGGCGTCCTAGGGGGAGTTCGCTGCGCGAGAATTTCATTCTCTTTTAGATAATCGAGGAATTCTTGACTCAAGTATTGTCCTCCTCGATCAGATCGAAGTGCTTTAATACTATGTCCAAGTTGGTTCTCTACTTCCATTCGAAACTCCTTGAACTTTTCAAAAGTCTCGGATTTGTACTTCATCAAGTACACGTATCCATAACGACTGAAGTCGTCAGTGAATGTTACGAAGTAGGAGAATCCTCCTCTTGCACTGACACTCAGTGGTCCACAAACATCAGCATGGATCAAATCCAATGTCTGTTTAGTTCGCTCGGGATTCCCAGTGAATGGTGATTTAGTCATTTTTCCTTTGAGACAAGATTCGCAAGTCGGAAGTTCATCTAAGTTCTGTATTTCAAGAGCCTTAGAAGAAACCAATTTTTGGATCCTACTCTTGGAAATATGTCCAAGTCTAGCGTGCCAAAGTTGTGGAGTGTGATTATCATATTTTCTTTTTCTTGATTGTATGTGCAAGACGTTTGAGTTTGTAGGTTGAAGGAATATAGACCGTCCATCAAAAATTAAACAATTTTTAATTATGCTTAAAGATCCATTCATAATGGAAAAACTAAAACCATCATTATCTAAAAGCGGAATAGAAATAATGTTCTTAATTATCGTTGGTACGTACAAACAGTCTTTTAAAAGTAAAGTAAAATTCCCTATCACTAACTCCACGTCTCCTATAGCCTCTGCAGCAACTCTTGCTCCATTTCCAAAACGCAGGATCCTATCCCTGGGCTTAAGTGTTCTTACTGCTCCCATCACCTGCAAATCATTGTAGATATGAGAACCTGCTGCGGTGTCTAACACCCATGATGCACAGTTAATAGAAATATTAACTTCAACCAAGAAAATACCGTTAGCTACCATTTTCAGGTAGTCTGGGCAGTTCCTTTTCCAGTGCCCTGCTTTCTTGCAGTGGAAGCATTCGTCGTCTGGGCTTTTGCGCTTTTTCTCGACAACCTTGGTGACTGCTTTAGAAAAGAACACCTTCTTCTTCTTTTTACCTTTCTTGGGCTTTGCAGCCTTCGATTGGTGAGTAATCATCACATGTTTCTCTTTCTTGAGAGGGGATTCTGCCTTAACCAACAGATTGGTCTGTTCGTGAAGAGCAAGGTTTCTGTCTTCCATGTTGAAGTTTAACACGAACTGGTCTAACGAGCGAGGCAGAGTATGGAGAAGGAGGTCAGTGTTAAGATCAGCGTGCAATTCCATGTCTAATCGCCCCATTTTTTCAACCAAGTTGATGAAACGCAGACAGTGATCCTTGACACTGCTTCCCTCAGCCATCTTGAGATTAAACAACTCATTAGTGGCTGCGAACCTTTCGGTACGAGACCTTTCTCCAAACATCTGTTGGAGGTGGAGAAGTATATCTCTAGCAAGCAGTATAGCAGCATACTGTTTCTGCAGCTCATTAGACATCGAAGCTAGCATGAGGCAGCGAACCTGAAGATCATCATCAACCCTTTTAGCATGGGCGGTTCGTTGTTCCTCAGTAGCTCGTGCTGCGGGTGCAACAGGCATAGGTGTGTCGAGTACATAGCTCTGACGTTCGGAGTCGAGGACTATCCTCGAGTTTCTTAGCCAGTCAACAAAGTTTGACCCATTCAGTTTATTAGCGTCGAGGATGACAGATAACGGATTCTTAGACATTGTTCAAAAATATCTACAAATGGAAAGAAGACAACGTTTAGCTGACTGATCTATGCTTAATACTTATAATTAACGAATTTTGGTCCTGGTTTCGAAAAAGTTCTCCCACTATTTTGTCGAAACAATCACCCCTTTGATTGCTCGGGAAATCTTATTTCCTAGTAGGTCTTGACGTCCCAGCAAACATTAATTGCACCCACGACTCGTGGCCATACGATTAATTCTCCAGGTAGGTATACTTTTACCAATTGTGTCACTACACAACCTTCAAGCTATTTTGCCTCGGTTTTCTCACTTATCTAGCACTGCTACATCATAAGTGTTACTAATCGTTAAGTCTAACCCATCAATCATGATGAGCAACATGCCCGGTCGTGAAATCCCCGTAACTGGTTATCGATCGATATTCACATCCCGACCAGTCCTCACCCTTGTCGAGTTTAGTTAAAAACAGGAGTCAAGGAATTTTGCGTATTGTCCCTTTCTTCGACTCGGGTGCCAGACTCTGGATCACCTCTATCGATAAGTAGACAACTTACGCTAGTTTCTATTGGTGGAAGGTTTGGATCTTTAAAACTTCATTTTAAATGTACCCAATATGACTTAATATTTAATTCGAGAGGGGGTTTTCGGGTTTGAAAATTCATACTAACTTTCCTCGAGATCTCACCGCATAAGTTATGCTTTATCTTTTATTTACGATCTAGATTCTAGCGCGCTTCACATACAAGCTAAATAAATAAATCAATATATAAATTAAAACATACAAGCCTAGCATGCACACTACCACAATATGTTTTCGATCGGGAGCCTCCTATGTGGGCCATCATCGAGCCATGATGTTGGCCCAATTGGTCAATCTAAAGGGTTCTTAAGGGACCTAGGCTATTACAAACATAACCATGCATACATGGCCTTCAACTCTTCTTGGGCTCCCACCTTGCTTGTAACGGGCCTACATCCTAAACTATTTAAAACAGTAAAGCCCTAATCTATTACAAAGGCTCAAAGTGGCCCAAAAACTCAAGGCTCGCAGGCCCAATAAAAACCAAAAAATAAATTAAACCAATCACATCTACCCTAGGGTCAAGGCTCGGAACGATCGAAAACCACGTAAACAGTTCACGTAGAGCAAGAAACAAGCAAACAACTTTCTACGTATTTCTTTCTTACTTTTAAAACTCCTTTTAAAAATAACAACCTATGATTCTTACTTTAGTCACTACTAATTATGACAAAATCAATTTTCGGGTAAACAAAACAATTTTCCGCATAAAAACAGATTCGGATTTTTCAACTTTTGAAAATTGCAGTTCGGCCCCTCAACTTACGGAAATTGCATTTTAACCCCAAAGATTTGAAAAGTTACAAAACAGCCCCAAAAACAAATCGGCCAGAGGACCAGAAAATAAAATTTTGAATCCAGAAAATTTTTGGTTTTTGTCCCTGAACTTTCGGAAATTACAAAACAGTCCTTTAATTTTTGGAAATTGCAAAAACGACCCAAAAACACGTACAGACCAGAATTGCAAAAACAGTCCAGATTTTTCAAAAATTTCCAGAAAACAGAAAATAAATTTCCAGCCCTTATTTCATAAAATAGCGATTTGCACAAAAAGCCCTGAAGTTTCGAAAACTATAAATTTGCCCCAAATCTCAATATGCGATTTTACCCAATCATAACAAGCAAGAATCATCACATAGAACATAACAAACGCAAATATCCATATATTTAATTATGTTCAGGCCTTTTCGCATAATAGTAATGGAATTGGCTCTGATACCACTGTTGGGTATGCCTCGGTAGTTAAAACAACGAGAGTGCGGAATTTAAAATTTTTCCGAGGCACCCCATCAGTTCCAAGATATGTTTTCCACCTTATGTATGCGAAAAGGTTGAATCAAACAACAACAATAAACAAAAAGGGGAGATTTGCGATTTTACCTCACCACAGGCAGGGTGGTGGTAACCTCCGGCTTTGTAGCTGATTCACAACTAGTGATCCAATTGTCTCACCTCCAGAGTGTATCCACACCAGTTGGATTGTAGCAACACCTTCAAGTCACATGCTACGAACTAGATCTTGAAGGTTGTCAATGGAGGAAGAAGCAGATCCAGATTCAGAACTGGATCCAGATATGGAAGAGCAGAGAGAGAGAGGGGGCGGCACAAGCAGGGGGCGGCTAGGCAGAGGGGGCGGCCAGGGTTTTTCAAAAACTCACATCTATTGAAAGAATTATGAAGAGATATGTATTTATAAGAGAAGAATCCTTCTCTTAATAGATATCTCTTCCATGACCTTTTCCTTATCTCATTAGGAAACAAGATATACATGTATATCTTTTAGATCTTCCTTGTCATACAAGAAAACAAACTCTTCCATTATTCTTCTAGTAGAAATCGTCGCCCTTTAGTTATCTAGTCTTGCAATACTTCTTCTGGGCTATTAATTAAAGGGCCCATGTCTTGCAACTTAATTTAATTAACCCATTAATTAAATTAGCCCAATAAATCTAATTAATTGATATCTCTCAATTAATTAACACTTTAATTAATATTTAATTAAATAGACTATCTAATTAATTATTCTTCCAATTGAATTAACACTTTAATTCATTTATTGATTTAACTCCTTTAAATCAAATATTTCCTTTTATGACTGTCACTGTCCAACTATATTGTGTGTGACCCTCTAGGTTCACCATCAATTGGCAGCAGGCCCACGAACCCTTCGTGATTTAATTTACGAGCAATTAAATGCTCCGATCAACTAAACCCTTTTAATTGACTACTCCAGAATTAATCTCCCTTATTAATTCAGGAGTACCCACACCTCATGGTCAATGTCTAGCCACAAGCCCATGAGGCCCAACTTCAAGTGAATTGATATTTGTGAACCTCACCTCTTATGACTGCCATGTACATACGGTCCTTCTATCTACTTAATTTCCCGATCGAGACCTAGGGTGTGTGAATTGATCGGCACCTCTAATTATCTCAATAACTATACTTTCTAATTCGGGATAATAATCCAGTGTGACTGCTAAATTTGGAAATCCCTTGCCAAATCCGTCACCGACCGTGGCCACGGGTTTCTCGGATCTATTATCGAAGAATCGTATAGGAAATTCTCTCATCCATTACGATGAGTCGGTAGATTCCATATTGGGACTAACCACTCGCGTACACAACTATACGCACCCAACTTAGGCACATTATGGTCAGGTTACGTGACATGTACCAAGATCAAAGTACATATACCCATGCACCGAATTCGCCCTAGCACCTCAAGTCTAAGGACTAAATCGTACACTATTATAAGCCTTGAGAAACATCCCATCACCGATATGCGTCATGCGCTTCCACAATGGGTTTCTCTGTTCGGGTCGTTCGATGCGTTCGATCCCCTATCGAACCACCTACTCATATGCACTGACATCAAATGTCTTGTTCATGAAACTCTACAAATTCACTCCATGTGAATCATGCATATTCATACAAGTCTTGGCGATTCCTTCGATACCCCGTCTCGTTCGGAATCTATGACTTGGAACGTGTTTTAAGATCACGACCTAAGAGACTATTTTATGATTGCACTCAATACCGAAGTGAATCGTCCCATAGTCGAATGTGATCTAATGATTTCATCCAATCGCTTAAATGTATTCGCGAGAGATGAAGTTGGCCATTGTTTATTCTATACAGTTATAAATGAACGTGCGTATTATTCATAAAAATCAAATATTGTTTATTACAGAATAGTCCTATTACAAGCTAATGTAAATTGGCTTGCTGGGCACTATCCTATCAGTTGGTCCCTTCTGTCCCGTACACTTGACTTTCTGGTGTTAAATAAATTGTAAGTTCCCCCTCACATTATTAATTCTAATTAGTGACGTGCAACCACTGTGTTAATCCACAAAGTGCATGATGTTGTGAGTTGGTCTGAATATAGGCCAATCAGTCTTTGTAATGTCACCAATAAGATTTTCACTAAGATTCTGAATGATAGTCTTGTGTGTGTTCTTCCAATGTTAATCTCTGAAAATCAATCTGGCTTTGTGCAAAATAGGATCATTGCTGATAACATTCTTCTGGCTAAATAACTTGTGCATGAATTGAATCTGTTGGATGAAGATAAAGAAGTGATGGGAGATTTTGATGATTTTCAAAAGTCATCAGCTAAGTAATGGAAGCTTAGCAACCTCTAAGAAGTTAAATAAAAAAGACAAGTAAAATCAGACGATTGAATTTTGGTCCAGAAGACTACTGGTCTGATGCTGAGTACGGAATCAGACTGGTGGATTTCAGCAGACAAATCTGATGAGTTCAATTTGAATCAGCAGAGTGAAGTGTGGAAGTCATTACAACGATAATAAATGCACCTTATGTAATAAATGATGTAAGAGAAGGGTATTAATGACAGATGATTGAAGAGAAACCTTGTATCAGCAAGGTGCATTAAATGCGACTGACAGAAAGTACAACAAAACTGTGCAGTGAACAGTTGCAGAGAGTCGTTCAGAGACAAGGACCAATACTCGAAGAAGATCTGAAATCTGTCTCATCTCAACGGACATAATTCAAACCTCAAGTAGGTTCAAGGGTTAGAGACAACAACTCAATCACAACTGAGAGAATTCAAGCAAGCAAATAATCTAAGTCTCAATACTCAAGAACAAACACTAAACAACGAAGTCATCTGTTGACAAGCTAAGTCGAGAAAAAACTAGAAAATATCTTTAATCTTAGTGATTTTTGTAGAAGAAAGTTGTGAGGAGTAGTTTTCCATCTTTGTGAGTGATAGTACTTCAGATGATAGGTCTTCTTAGTGATTTCCTATTACGCACTTGTGGCTTTATATCATTTGTTGTAAAAGCGCAATTAGAGTGTACTATTTACTTTGTGTTTATAGTATAATCTAAATCTTCGTGATTTAGAAGAGTGGACTAAAAAACATTTTGTCTGTATAACCACTATAAAAATTCTCTGTGTTTGATTACTTGCATATTCCTGAAAGCATACAAACACTTTGAAGAGTTAAAGATTTTAAAAGGAGTTTTAAAACTGGGGATAAAATCTTTAAGTAAGAAAAACTTGTTTGAAAAACACTTGACATAAATCTGTTGCACAACAAGTTTCAAACTTTGATTTAATTTGAAATAGATAAGTAAAATCAGACTAGTGGTCAACTTACGCTGAACAAGCTTTGTGCACAAACAGCTAAGTAGTCTCATAAGTTTCGATCAGCTTACTCTGCTGATAAGAAAAGTTAGAGGAATTTTGAAAAGGTACATAGGTCTATTCACCCCCCTCCCCCGCTCTAGACCTCATCTGATCAACGAGCTTGATCGAGAGTGTGTTTTTCAAAAGTTTTCAAAAAGGGCATATTTTTGAAAAATCAAAATCTTTTGAAAATGGATTGTATCAACCATGTTCCTAACAACGGTGGTATGAGTTTTGAGGATTGGAAGAGCCGTATGGAAATTTTTCTTGCTGCTTACAATGACAATATGTATAGATGCATAACCAGATGTCCAATCAGAATCACAAAAACCATCAAAGTCAATGACCAAGAGGTGATCGTTGACAAAAAACTTGAAGAGATGACATCTGACGAAATTAAGCTGAACAATCTTGACAAAATTGATAGATTCATCATGACTAGAGCCCTTGATAATGAACGGTTTGACAAAGTCAAACACTGTCAAACAACAAAAGAGATGTGGGACAAAGTTCGCAACAGGAGCGAAGGAAATGATGCTATCAAAGAGCATAATTTGAGTATAGCTCTTGAGAAGTTGGAAAACTTCAGAATGAAGTCCAGAGAAACCATTGATCAGATGGATACAAGGTTTACAAGGACATTGAATGAATTGTTAAAGTTGGGAAGGACCTTTACTATTAAAGAGATCACTGTCAAAGTGTTGGTCCAAAGTGGTCAGATGAGGTCTAGAGGGGGGGGGGGGGGGGAATAGACCTCTTCAAATTTTATCTTTAAAATTCTCTACCTTTTTCTGTCAGCAGACTAAGCTGATCAAGATTCGTAAGTAGACTAAGCTGATCTCGCACAAAGTTTTGAACAACAGAGTTGACCACTCTTCAAATTTCACTTAGCTGATTTTGATAAAATCAGAGTTTTAATTTACTAACTTGCAGCGGATTTGTCTAGTGTTTTTCACAAGTAGTTTTCTTAACTTAGAAAAGATTTTATCCCCAGTTTTTACAAACTCCTTTTAAAAACTTTTCAACAGTTAACTTAAGTGTTTAAATATGCTTTTTGAAAACATTTACTAATGCAAGTATAAACACACAGAATTTTTATAGTGGTTATATGGATAACAATCCTTTAGTCCACTCTTCCAAGTCACTTAGATCTTGGGTTATACTATAAACACACAGTTTACAATATACTCTGCTTGCGCCAAACAACAAATGAACTGGACACAAGTTCGTTACAGGAAATCACAAAGAAGTCCTATACTACAAAGCTTTATCACTCACAAAGATGGATAACAGCTTCTCACAACACTTCCCTCACAAAATCACTCAGATTCTTAAGTATATTCTTTTCTCTCTATTCTGCCTTTGTCAACAAATGACTCGGCTGATGAGTGTTCTGTTCTTGAGTTTGAGACTTTGAAGAATTATGCTTCGGACCATATATTTGACTCGACTGGAGTAGATTCTTCCTTGGTCAAATATCTTCTAAGGTTTTAACTAAGCTTCCATACTTAGCTGATGACTTTTGGAAATCATCAAAACCTCCCTTCACTTCTAAGTCTTCATCTTCATCCAACACAAAGTTCTAAAATCGCTACCTCCCAAGTTCAACATGAAGATTATAGCCATGGAAGAATCAAGAGATTTGGGGAAAATCACTCTGACGGAGTTGTTTTCAGTACTCAAGGCATACGAGTATAAACTGCCTAGAATGGGAATAGAAGAGACTTCAACTTCAAATCCCACTGTTGCCTTAGTCGCTGCAGAGAAACCAAGGAGATCAGCAGGGAGAACAAAGGACGTGGACTCATCTGATGAGACCATGCTGCTCAATAAAAAGGAGTATATTGCTGGAGACATTGTGTTGTTACTAAATGGATTCAAAAAGTTCTACAAGAGAAAGATGAAGAACAAATACAACAATCCTTCTACTTCTAACCCTACCTCTCATTCTCATGATAGTAGGGATAATTATAAATCCAAGCTAATGTGCTATAATTGCAGGAAATTGGGACATTTCATCAAGGATTGCCCATATCCTAAAGTTGAGAAGTACACAAAAGAGGAAAAGAAAGTAAGAACTGAGACATCAAAAGAGCAAAGTACTGTTTGATGAAGCTGAAAAGATAGCAGCCATCTACTCATTTGACTCACATTCGGAGACATCAGAAGATGACTCTGCTAAAGAAGAGACACCTACACTGCTCTGTCTCATGGCCAAAAAATAAGATGATTATGACAATAAGGTAAATCTCTCTGAAGAAGAAAATGAGCTCTTTAATTCATTTGAACAAATGATGAAAAACAAAAGAAGTGTTGTTGATGCTTTTGCCAAACTCAAGGAAGAGAAGACTGTGCTGAAAAAGTAAAACGCTTCACTAAAACTTAAGGTTGAAAAACCACAAGAATTAGCCGAGTACAAAAAGCTTGAGCATGAGAATGAATCTCTGAAAGCAGAATGTGAAGTTTATGAAAGAAAAATCACGGAACTTGAAAAGATTATTTCTGCTCATGATAAGTCTTCTGTTGTATCAGATTGTAGGTTAGGATTAGGAATAGGAGTAAAGTAGAGAATAAATGGTATTTGGACAGTGGATGTTCAAGATACATGTGTGGTGACATAGATGTAATGCCTGATGTTGCTGTCATAGACGGTCCAAATGTAACTTTTGGAGACAACAAAGAATGTAAGATTATGGCGTATGGAAAGCTTATCAAAGGAAACATTGAGATACCTGACGTTTCGTATGTTAAAGGCCTGAAGTACAATCTGCTGAGCATAAGTCAATTTTGTGACAAAGGATTTTCAGTTATCTTCTCATCAGAAAGTGCTACGTGGAGCAAATTGGAACAAAGAAGGTTATTTTATCGGGAAGACGACAAGGAAATATCTATATAGTTAACTGGAATTTTATGGACAAAAGTTCTAATGTTTGTTTGGTGGCCTCTACAGCGAGTGAAATCAGTTGGCTATGGCACAAAATAATGAATCATTTGAATTTCAAGACCATCAACATATTAATCAAGAATGATTTGGTAGAAGGAATTCCAAAGACAGTCATGAGCAAAGATAAGATCTGTGATGCATGTCAAAAGGGTAAACAAGTTAAATCATCTTTCAAAAGCAAGAAGCACCAATCTTCAACCAGAATTTTGGAGCTACTACATATGGACTTGTTTGGACCTATTGATCCTATCAGCAATGGTGGAAAGAAGTATTGCCTAGCTGTTGTGGATGATTATTCAAGATTTACTTGGGTGATATTCATGAAAAAGAAAAGTGAAACCAAGGAACATCTTACTAATCTGATGGAGCTGATTCAGAAGGAAAAGAGCTTGAAAATATTAAAATCATATCAGATAGGGGCACTGAGTTTACAAACTCTACTGTTGAAGAGTATTGTAATTCCAGAGGAATCAATCATGAGTACTCTGCTGCCATAACCCCTCAACAAAATGGAGTTGCTGAAAGGAGAAACATAACTCTGAAAGAAGCTACCAGAACATTGATAGCTGTAGCAAAACTGCCTCAAAGATTTTGGGCAGAAGCCACAAGTACAATATGTTACACCAAAAACAGATGCATGATCAACAATAGTCAGAACAAGACACCTTATGAACTGTGGAACAACAAGAATCCTAATATTCCTTATCTTAGAATATTTGGTTGTAAATGTTTTGTTTTGAATAATGGGAAAAATCACCTTACTGCTTTTGCAGAAAAGGCTGATGAAGCTGTTTTTCTATGTTACTCTACTGTTAGTAAAGCCTACAGAGTATTTAACAAAAGGACTTTACTTTCAGAAGAATCAATTCATGTAGTATTTGATGAACCTAATCAATCTTCTGAAAAGAATCAAAGTACTAATCAAGACTTATCTACATATCTTCATAAATTGACCATGGAAAGAAAAGAAGAATATGTTCACATCATTCTACCTGATTTCAACCAAGTTGATAACTCAAGTGCTGTTCAAAATCAGTCTACTGATTGTCTAACAAACGAGTTGCAAACAACTGACAGACCAGAGACTGTTCAACAGAGTACTACTGAGACTCCAACAGTAGTGTTGCAAGATCAATCAAGAGGACAACATCCAGATTTGCAACCTGATCTTGTGATTAGTGATCCACTGGATAGAGTAAGAACAAGAAGATCAACTGCAAATGAATCAATGTTTGTAAGTTTTCTTTCACAGATTGAGCCTAAGTTAATTGATGAAGCTCTTAGTGATACTCACTGGATTGAAGCAATGCAAGAAGAGTTAAATCAATTTGAAAGAAATGTGGTTTGGTATTTGGTACCCAGACCTACTCATCAAAGAGTAATTGGCACTAAGTGGGTTTTCAGAAATAAGATGAATGAAGATGGTATAATTACCAGAAACAAAGCAAGACTAGTGGCCAAAAAATACTGCTAGGAAGAAGGCATTGATTTTGATGAGACATTTGCACTAGTGGCTAAGCTTGAAGCAATCAGACTATTCCTTGCTTATGCTTCCCACAAGAACTTCACTGTCTATCAGATTGATGTGAAGTCTGCTTTTCTCAAGCACCAAGAGCTTGGTATGATACTTTATCTGACTTTCTTTTAGTTAAAGGATTTCGCAAAGGTAAAGTAGACAAGACCTTGTTCACTATTGAATGGGATAATCATATACTGTTAGTTCAGATATATGTGGACGATTTTATTTTTGGTTCAACTAACAAACAGATGTGTGAGAAGTTCTCTAAGCTGATGCAGAATAAGTTTGAAATGAGCATGATGGGAGAACTTAATTACTTTCTTGGATTACAAGTGAAACAGATGCCTGATGGCATATTTATTAATCAAGCAAAGTACACAAAATATCTGTTCAAGAAATTTAGTATGGAAACTAGCTCATCTGTTGCTATTCCACTGTCTACTGGACTTCGCTTTGACAAGGATGAAGATGGAAAATCAGTGGACATCACCAAATATAGAGGCATAATTGGGTCTTTCTTGTACCTTACTGCCAGCAGACCTGACATTATGTACTCTGTAGGGGTTTTTGTGAGATTTCAATCAAATCTAAGGAATCTCATCTCTTAGTTGCCAAAAGAATATTGAGGTATCTAAAAGGCACTCAAGAATTGGGATTATGGTATCCAAGGGAATCGGGATTTGAACTTATTGGATATTCAGATTCTGACCTTACTGGCTGCAAAATTGATAGGAAGAGTACTACAAGTACTTGTCAATTTTTAGGTAGTCGTCTCACCTCATGGATGAGTAAGAAACATACTTCAATATCCATATCTACTGCTGAAGTTGAATACATTGCTGTTGGAGCATGTTGTGCACAAATAGTTTGGTTGAAACATCAACTAGAAGACTATAATATCGAAATCAGTGGAATCCCTATCTACTGTGACAATACAAGTGCAATCTCACTTATTCAGAATACTACAAGTCATTCAAGGACTAAACATATTGAGATCAAACATCACTTCATAAGAGATCATGTTGAAAAAGGAAATGTCATAATCGAGTATGTTTATACCGACACTCAGTTAGCTGACATTTTCACAAAACCATTGAGTGATGCAAGATTCTCTACTCTAAGAGTGGAGTTAGGCTTGTTGAACTTAGATTCATATGCTGAGGGGGAACCTATCAGAAGATTGTGGTTCATCAGCTTACTAATCTGTCAACAGCTTAGTTACCTTCAAGAAGACTGACTCTCAACAGACTAGTTGACTAATAAATTCTTGAATTCATGGGAAACGTGTAAGACGAGCGGTACTCCTGATTAAAGATGAAATCTTCAATGACATTTAGTCGAAGTTATATTATTAGAAGATTCGTTCTTAATTCTTGAAGACCTGAATATTATTTTTCTTACTGGATTGACAAACAGCAAAGAAAGATCACAAGATATTGGCTTTCTCTAGTGATATATTGTTATCAGACAAGTCGTCTATCAGAGAAGTAAATATTACTCATCTGATTATTTATAGAAGTGTTGTGCTAAAAACGCTATATTTAAAAACACGCTTTTATAAGTAAGGAGACTAGGGACGCTTCGTTTTCCCGCCTAGTCTGCCAAGATAAAATAATATTTGAAATCTGTAATTGTCGCACACACGATCAAAACTTATCAATCTAGATCTAACGGTTAGCGGATATCACGGAAACCAAAATATCACTAACCTTATAAATCCAGATCTGATCAGCAGACCACACTTACGCACGCAAATATTCTAACTCGCAAGAAGCACAAATCTCTCTGTTTTCTTGCGAGCTATTCTCTTTGTATTCTTCTAAATTCTCAACAGAAAAGCAATGGCCTGAGCTGAAGGTAGATTCATGGACTACGATGTGTATCACTGATAACGCCGTGAAAACGTCATTATTACGTGTCTTCTTAAGCCGAAAATAACTTGCTTTGATTCGAGTTTTGCGTGCTTTTGCTTGTTTTCGCATTCTTTTGCGTTTTTGGTCCCTTGTTGGGCTTTTGTGTGTTTGGGTGGTTGTTAGTGTGTTTTGATTGTGTTGTGTGTATTTTGTAGGGAGATGTGGATAAGAGCTTCAAAGGAAGGAGAAACCGAAGTCAAAATGTAGAAGAATGTAGATAGCTTCTCACTAAAACATACATAAATAATTCATGGGTGATCCAAATGAGCTGAATTTTGAGTATCTTATAGATGAAGGAGTTAGCTACGGTACGGACTTTACGGATCTGCAATCAGAGTTCCGAATCAAAAGATATACTGCACGAAAGGAAGTGTGGCAGAGCAGAAAACTCTCTGCCCAAACCTCACCGCGGTGAGAATAAACTTCACTGCGGTGAAGGCCTGTTGCTGCGAATTAGGGCTATAGTGGCTTATCAACAACCTCTTCTGGAACTTGGGCTTCTTCAGCAGCCTTAACTTCCTCCTCTTCTTTAGGTAACTCTTCCCCCTTTTTGTCATCATCAGCAAGGTCAAGTTCTTCAACTTGCACAGGAGTAATGTTGACCGCATCACAGAGCATTCTGATGTTCTGATCCATTGCAGAAAGTTGTCTTTCCTGGTGTTGTTGCTTAGCTGATAATACTTCAATATGGTGTTGGATTAAGTCATTACTTTCACCAAGTTGAATCTGGGACTAAAGTACTAAGTCAGCACTTGCACAAAATGCTTGCATCATACTTGAAGTCTTTTCTTCTTCAGCTTGCATAGCATTTGCAACAACAAGATTAATCTCCTTCCAACCAGCTTCATTATGCTGAACCCTGTTGTTGAACATCTGAATGCCTAACTTTATCTCATGAACTTCTTCCTTCAGCGCAGTCAGCTCATTCTTTAACAATACATTTGGATCAGCAGGCTGTGGAATACTCTGTATAGTGCTTTGAACAAGTTTGGAGGCTATTTCCTCAAAATTCTTCAATAGCTCCTTGTTCTTCTCCTCCATTTCTTTCATAGCAGTTTCAATCACAGCCTTCATGGAATCTAATATGACTGATTGAACACTTTCGTCAACTTTGGCAGGAGTTACACTTGTCTGTTTCTCTGGAGTAACTTCAACTTTCCACTCAATAGCTAAAGGTTCCTTTTCTTGGGGTACTTCATCTAGGGGAACTTGTGCATTAGTAAGGTTTAGCTCCACAGATGAGTCCTTCGCATCAGCTTGGTTCAGATCAGTACCTTCATCTGTAATATGAGTGAAATAAAAACCATCAGTAGACACGACTGCTTTATGATAAATAAAGTTTGCAGGTACAAAAGGCGAAGTCGTGTGATGTGAGTGATCTGCTTCTTGGTACTTTCTGATTACTGACCCAAAAGCTATGTGTTGTAAACTTGGTAGAGATGGCAGATCACTGGAAATCCCCTGTCCATATCTGGATCTTTCAACCCATCTGTCCAAAGTAACACATACTGCAATTTTTACAGCTCTTTCTCCCAAATCTTCTCCCCTCCTGGGTTTATTTGTCATTGTTTGTCTGAGAGCTGTTAATTTCTTTTGTATAATGAGTTTTGCATACTCATGTATTCTATCGTAAAAGAAATCTGAATCCAAAGCTAGTTTAATGTTGGTGTTTTTCATCCAATTTAACACACAACTTTCCTCAGCAGTTGCCTCATTCCAGGCTTTGAATTCTTCACTTGTCTTGCTTAGTCTGTAGTTCCTCCATCTGTTATATCTAATCTTTTCAGCTAGGAAGGTACACTTAGACTGTAGCAACGTGTTGTACTTCTCCAACTCAGTTTCAAACTTTGCAAAGATAGCAAGGTTACTTTTCACTATCTCCAGTGCACGTTTGACCTCTTTCTTTTGCTTCTTTACAAGTTGAGGATGAGGTAGTACAACATAACCTTCTTTGGGTTCTCCAATCACTATCCCTCCACTTCTCCTAGGCCCATGAGCATCATTTTTACTTGCTTCCAGAGCTTTAGCCAAATTTTCTTCCTCTTTGGCATCTAACTCTGCCTCAGTCATCTGTTTGGCCTCAGCTTCAGATTTACTAGCTTCAAGTGTAGCCTTGAGCTCAGCTTCTTCTTGTTTCTTTTGCTCAACCTCTTCTCTTTACTTCTTGTGGTAGCAGGATACCTTGGCTTTGCCAGTTCTCTTCTTCTTGGCAGCAATCGTTTCAGGAACCTCTGTTGATGAAACAACTGACTGGTCAGCTTGAGGTTCAGATACCTCAACCGTTGTCTGAATTCCACCATCAGACTCCTTCACTGATTCCACTGGTCTCTCAGCGGATGGAGGATTTTCTCTGACAGTTACAGGAATTGTAACTCTTTGTCCTCCAAGCATCAGCTTCTTTCTTGTTGTAGTCTTAGTAAATGTAAGTGTTGGTACAACAACAGTGTTTTTCAATGAAGTCCTTGTCCTTTTGGAAATATTATCCTTAGGTAGTTCATCTGATTTGGTTCTTTCTGGAGATATATCAGTTGCCATTGCATCTATCTCTTGGGCAAATTGAGAGATAATATCATCAGCATTTAGGGCGTCAACTGGTCTAGCTTCAACAGGAGGGTTTGCTGCTTGACCAGCAGGCTCAGAAGCCTTGACCTCCACCTTGCTCTTCTTTTTAGCAGCAGCAGGCTCCTCTTTAGCCTTAGTATCAGCAGCCTTTTTATCACCTTTAATTATCTTAGCCTTTTCAACATGCTTTTCTTCAGCAGATTTTCTTTTATTCTGCTTCTTTTCTGGTGAAACTTCAACTCTAGGCTCTGATGTAAAATGTTCATAAACCTTGACTTCTTTCAACTTATGCACAACTTTTCCAGCTCCAAGTGTGCAGTGAAGAGCCATGAACAGATGACTCAGTAGGATGACATGTCCAGACTTATTTGTAGCCAATATGTTGAACATGTGAACAACCCAGTTCACCTTCAACCCATAGTAGATACAAATCATTGTATGGAACCTTCTCTTGGGTAGGCCATCCAAAGCACTAGTTGAACATTCAAGTATTTTTGCAATGATATCAGCCAACCTCTGATATTCAACTTCAGTTGAGTCTTCTTGATAGACCCAGTTAGCTTCTCTCCAGATTTGGCAGCTAACAACCAAAACTCATTCTCCTTAGGTCTTCCCAAGGTGGTAACATCCCCTCATTCGTTAGTTAGTCCGTAGATCTCACTAAGCATGGCAGGAGATATACATATCTTATTTCCTCCTACTTTGGACACCATAGTTAGCTTGTCCAACTCAGGTTTCAGATCTCCATAGAAGTCAGCAACGTCTTCAGTGTAAACCATAGTTTCATGTGCTTCTAGCACATTTATCAGTTAAGTAGACTTGAGTTTCTACATTAATTGTTTCATCAATGGTGTACCAGTGGCGTGATTGATAACGCCATCAAAACGTCGTTATTATGTGCTTCCTTAAGCCCAAAATACTAGCTTTGATCCGAGTTTTGTGTGCCTTTTGCTTGTTTTTGTTTTTTGGCCTAGGCTTTTGTGTGTTTTCTTTTGTTTTTGGCTTGTTGTTCTGTTTGTAGGTTTGAGGATTTTGCAAGGCTAAAGAGAAGTCCGAGAGTATATGATTCACTACAATTCCATCAAATAAAGACTCGGTGGCCGTAGATGCAAGTCATGCCTTTGCACTAAAAGAGCTTCAAAGGAAAGAGAACCCGAAGCAAATTGTACAAGAATGTAGATAGCTGCTCACTAAAACATGCACAACTATATCATGGATGATCCAAATGAGCTGAATTTTAAATATGTTATAGATAAAGGAGTTAGCTAGGCTACGGACTTTACAGATCCACAATCGGAGTTCGGAATAGAAAGATA